>VXBW01001032.1:37343-94639 GCA_013400375.1 Thinocorus orbignyianus | reverse complement strand
CCGGGGCGGGCGGCGGTGGCGGGGGAACACGGCTGGGTTGGGCTTCTCAGGGAGGGGGCGAGGCGAGACATTTCACCAGAGAGTGGTGGGTGTTGGGGTGCGGGGCAGGGGGGTTCAGGGACACTGCTCTGACAAGGCTGCTCTGCGCTGGTGCCAGGCCCAGGCCGCCATCTTGACGTGCGAGGGTGTGGGAGAAGGCTGAGGTAGCATCGCGGCCTGGGCTTTGTCCCACGGCCTGCACTGGGCAATGGCTTTGGGTGCCCTGTGAGCCAGTGCCGGGAGAGGCAGTGAGAAGCAATGAGTGCCTGTGCCCGTGGAGGCGGCTGTGGCAGGCTCCTGCCCCTCGCTAACAAATGCCTACACAGCTTGGCCTCCTGCATCTGCACTGGTTAAAGTCAGCAGAGTACTGGGCACAGTGTGCTGGGCACCAGCTGCTGCTTTTGAGCAACTCAGCAATAAATGAACACGTAAAGTGCCTGTAAATCACAGCAAGAAGGGGAAGAGACTGGTGTTTCAGAGTATACCTTCTATCTAAAGCTGCCTCATTATTGTTGCACTTGGGTGTTTCATAATCTCCTGAGTGGTTGGAGGCCTGCTGGTAAGCTTTGTTTAAGCATTGTATTTGCATTAACAGTCTGAGTCATGTTAGTTAAGGTCTCTCTGAAGCATACTTAATTCTGGCTCCTGCGCTGAACAACGCTGTCTGGACTGACTTGGAGGAGGCAGTGGAGAGGCTGCAGTTGAAGTCTGTGGGTTGTGGATTCTTTGGGGACAGCAAAAACCTGAACCTTCCTGACAAATGGCTGAAATGGGGCACAGTTAATCCATTGAATCGCACCGGTCACCTGTTTGCCCTGAAATCTTTTAAATGAACATGTGCACAGCAGACCAAGATAGTCAGGGTAGAAAGGCCAGGGAAAGAATTTGTGGCTTGTCATATATGCTTCATCAGCCAGTAGTGAGTGTCCTACCATGTCATATTAACAGTTCAGTTTGTAGTAGTTTTCTGGTCTATTTAATCTTGTTAGGCTTTCATTAGAGAAACAGACATTTCTGGGCATTCTAACCCAAATACAACTATTCTGAAGGGAGTCCAGAGGGGAGAGTTCTGGCAACCTTCTTTTTGGTGAGCCTGGTGGGGAAAGTTGAAGTAATGAATTTTTGGTGATTTTTGTTTGAGATGTGACAGGCGAGGAGAGTTGAGATAGTTGAGATAGGGTCTACCTTACAAAAAGAGAGGTGTTAAAAAGGGTGAACCTTTCAGGGACCTGCTGGTCACAGAAGAAAAAGGGACTGATTTTAGCTGCCACAGCAAATTCTTGCAAAATGTTTTGGGACTTGTGGTATCTTTAGATTTTTATATTTTTTTTTTTAAGTTGCCATGATACAATGCAGTACATTTGAAAGGATTGTGGAACTACTCTTCCTTGGTGTGTTAGAGATGAAAACTTAACCTCTCACTGCAGAGACACTACTAAAAAACAAAATTCTTCCCCTTGTAGTGACAAGAAAGGTACTGAATAGAAGCTAGGGAGGAAGAGAACAAAATCCCTTTAAGCCAGAGGCAGAGAGGGCTGATTTAGGTGTCAAAAATGCGTGACAACCAAGATATTGATTTCATAATTTAAACCTTCATTCGGTTCAGTATTACCTTCTGAGCTGTTATGATTGTAAAGAAAACTTTCCAAATGAGTCTTAATATGACATGATGCATGGCTGGCTTTGAAAGGCCTAATCTAGGCAGAGTCATGCTTGTTTAACTGAAGTCATGATGCTAAATGAATGCAATTTTCTGTATGGACACTTATCAGATTAGCTTGCGCTTACAAATTGCAGGTGTAATTGATATGACCTGGTTTAAACTGGTATAAATGTGTCTCCATAATGTGGTGATGGTTTAAACTCATGCCACTTCTCCTTTCATATAGCTCTGTAGTCCTTAGACAGGCAGCCAGCCACATTGGCAGTGCTGAGCTGCACAGAACTTTCTTGATGAAACTCATCAGGAAAATGAAACTGGGAAGACTGATCCATTTTGTAGCAAAACAGTGAAAATAGAATGAGCTTAAGAGAGTGACGAAGATTATCAAAGGTGTCAAAAACTTCTCTGCAAGAAACAGCTAAGCATACCAGATCCCTTTAAGCTTGAAAACATGACTGCAAGGGGACCTGATATAGGTCTATATCCTTGATGCTATTTGTAGTTTTAAACAAAGAATGAACATGCGCTGTCAATACGAAACCAGGGCTATCAAATGAAACCACCAGATGACAAGCTCAGAACAAACAGGAGGGGTTGGTTGTTACTATAATCTGTGGCTGTGCTGTGAAACTCCCTGCCACAGGATGCTGTAGCCCTTAGAAATAGACTCGTGGCTCAGACAACAACTGGAAAAGGAATTCTTTAAAGAAAAGAAGTGGGGCTGTTAAATACAAAGAGAAACACTCTGTGCTCAGGCAGTGCCTGAGCTGCGAAATGTTGAGTGTGTGTTTGGAGAAAGTATTGTAATATGTATTGCTGCTCCTGACAAGGCAGTGGCTGAGCAGTGTCTATGCAAGAGCATAAGCAATAGGGGAAAGGCCAATGTAGTCTTTACTCAGTAAAGCAGTTTTCAGAATGCTGTAGGTGGTGCCATGTGGTCACATCTGTGTGCTGTCTTGTGAAGCCACTGGTCTGAGCTGGGGCAGGGTGGGGGGACTAACTGGGTAGTCTCTGCAAGGCTGAAGGAGGAGATGCAGGTGAAATCCAGCCCTTTGTCTTCTTCCGACACAAAGGGTTGATCTGCAGGATTTGTTTTAGACTTTGCTGGTGGATCGTCCTCTGTTGCGTAGTACCTTGCCTGGTAAATATTTCGAAGCACGCTGCAGGCACAGCATCTGCAAAATGATTTGCCAGCATGCAAAAATGATTCCAAGAGCATAGTGAAAATGGAAGTGTGTCCATGAACTGCAAGTTAGCATTTGAATTTAAACAAAACTCATCTCTGCTGGACTGATTTTAATAACCCATCCAAATTTGTGGATGCTGGAACCACTAATTCTTCTATGAAAGAACCGCTCAAGTGTGCTGGCAGGTGACAAGGCATGAGAACACTGCTCGGGAAAGGTTTTTTTTTCTTTGCCCCCACCTCTTCAGTTGGCTTTGATCTATTTTGTGAGGGTCAGAAGACGAAAACCTCATTACCTAACACTGTTGGATGTCGACGTATGTGTGATATGGCTTTTTGCCAGTATCTTAATTGGGGAATTCATAAAAGCGGAGGGTGGATGCCAGTTCTTGAAAAGCGCTTTTAGCCTTTCTGCTGGAAAGAAAAGCTTTTATTAATTCATTACAAAATGTATTAAAAGGGATCCAGCTCAACTCTGTAAGCAAAGCTGCTTCCTTTTCTCTTTGTCTCTGCCTTTATGCGAGCCATTTCAGGCTCCCTGCCCAAGATGGTCCCAACAAATGAGATTTGTAATAATCATGTAAGTCCGTTTGGATTGAAATCCGTTCCAGGTCTCTCTGGTTTAAAAAGGTCTCCAGATTGCGAGCAAGTGTTGCCAGAATCCAACAAAAATGGCTCAACGCCTTGGTCATACCTTGTGGAGCAAGAGAGGCATCTGGTCTTAGATCCTCGTGTGTGTCCAAAGCTGCTTAGACTTGACTCTCTGGAGTGGCTCTTGAGGAGCAGAAGGGCAGCTCTGTGCACGCTGAGCTGCTGCCTGGATGCAAAGCCCCTGTTTCACTTGCCCCCTTTAGCTGACGCTACCTTAAAATGTTGCTGTGAGTGAAGTCGTGTGTCCCTGCTACAAGCTGTGGGAACCTGAAGAGTTGTCCTGTCAGCTTTCTGCGTGCCGCACTTCACCTCTGTCCCAGAGGATCCTTTTCATGGAAAGGAGAGCCAGAAAGAGCAAGGGTTTGTCTTCACAGTTTATAAGACACTGTGCTGAGACTGCCACTAAAAAGATAAGCCGGTGTGAAGTGCACTGATGGTTTAAGCTAAACAAGCTTGGCTCTTTGTTTTCATCCAGGCTTCCAATAGGCCTAGGTACATACCCCAACTAACCTTCTTATCTATTAGTTAGTGGCAGGGAAAGCTTTCCATCCACCACAAGCTCAGGTGTGGACCTGCTTCTAGGCTTGCTTTCTTGGAGAGCTGATGCAGGTAATTATGCCAAAGCTCTACAGGTTTTCTCATGCTACAGCTGTACAGGGTACGGCCGCCCTGGGAGTTTCCTCAGTAGCCCAGAGACTAATCAGTAATTCCTAGGCATTACTCTGGTTTCTCCCTCTGCCTGTTTTCTGTTTCTCCCTTTCCTTTGCCCTGCAGTAAAGAGTTACTCGAATCGCTGAGTTGCTGAGAGACTCCTAGCTTGCAGGAACAGATCCCAAATCCCAAGTGAGGCAATGGCACTGACATATCAAGGTATTGCTCTGCCCATAGTTTGAGTCGGTCTCTGAGGTTCCTTGTATAAATGAGCCACCTCCAGGAGGCAGATAGTATTATCCTAATTTATAAGTAGGGAAGCTGAGGCACAGTAAATAGATAAGATCTGGGAATCCTCACTCTTGTCCTTCCTTACAGCCCCTAATGCCTCAGCCTAGGCTGAAGAAAAGAAATAGTGAGATTCTGAACGAAAATATTTTGTTTATTCAGCAATCTGTTCCTCCTTCCTTGCTTTTTTTTTTTTATTATTATTATTTTCTGTCCCCTGTGCCCCCAGCTCAGCAAAGCTGATGATGCAGTTCTAGGGCATGTGGTTTATTAGCAAATTATTGCTCTCCAGCAGGGGACCCAAACTTTGGTCTTGATTTAAGAGCAGTAAAACCAGTTGAAACTTTTAAAGTATTATGTGGAATCTGGAGATTTTTAGTCAGCAGAAAGTACAAGCATTGGCAGAGTTGGGCAGAATATCCTCTTGCTATGTCTCATGAAATGACGGAAATATGGGCAGAGAATCTACTACTGAGAGCAACTGCAAACTGAGCAGGAGGAGCAGTTCTGGAGGGAATAGGAAGAACGATGATACGGATAATTTAGTGGTGGGTTGGCAGCTGACTGACAAAAGTTGTCATTAAATTGTGTTATTTAACATGATTTTTAAACATGTTTCCAGAGAAGGCTTGGTGCATTCCATTAAGTTCACTTGCTTAAGAGGAGCCAGGTAACACATACTGAACCTTTTGCTGTGTGCGTGCATCCCTGAGAGTTTCCAACAGGTGAGGGAGCAGAGACACTGTCATTTGCAAATGGTAGGAACTGGTGAGAGAGAGTAATTTTGAAACTGGACTGGATGGACACCCCACCTCCACTCTACTGCACTCGAATTAACTTGCTGATAGGCATGGCCTGAGCTGACGTGGGTGAAGCCCTTAGTTGGGCCTGAAGGGGAGCAGGGCAGTGCGTCTCACCGACTGTACTGTAGTAGATCACAGGTAGTGATGAGCAGCTGGTGTTAACATTCCTAACTGGCATAGCTGGATATGGAGGAAGACAATTATCTTTGGCCTGACCAAATGCATTTTCAGCTAACGTGCTTCAGAAGTATCTGTATCCCCATCCAGGCAAACCCAAGCATTGCCAAACAGAATCGCCATTCCCTGTGCTCTGGGATCAGGTCATGTGCCTTGGTGCTCCCCTTGGGCTCAGGAGAAGCTGTGCAGGTGCCTGTGGGAAGCTTGGTAGCAACAACATGGTAGCAACAGCCATGGTAGAGTTGCCTAATAGGAAGGGACATGGAAATTGCTCTCTGGTAAGATTCAAAGATTTATTTGAGCCTTATTGTGAGTGGCCCCCTCCCCAACACTACTGTGCTTCTCGCAGTGAGGCTGCTCAGCTGACTGGCCTGATTGCTTTTTGCAGTCTGCTTTGTTCTCCCCTTTACATCAAGCTTCTCCTATCCTGTTTATTTAAAACGCTTGCCTACCTTTCCTGAGTAGAGGGTGTGAGATTGCTAATGGGGTCGGGACAGAGCTGATCCACAAAGTAGCAGTAATTAGGGTTCACTGTCTTTGATTTTGTTTTCCATGTCACTGTTTATGGGAGTGTTGTGCTCTGGGCCACCCCTGAGGCTGATGTCTGGGCAGCTGGTGTCTTATTCCACCTCAGTACTTTACTCAGGACCATGCTGCCTCTTAGCTTCTGGTTTGTGGAATCTCCCACCACAGAGGGCTGCTGCCAGGCACCTAGCTGGCATCGGCCTTGCTCGCAGAACCAAACACAGCAGGAATGTTGCACTGAGTAGCTAAAAAGAGGGGTCATTGTAACCTTATGGCACCAAGGCCACTTTCTTTCACGCAAGGATATTTTGTTTGTATTACCTGATTAATCCCACTGTTGCTCTGCTAGAAGCAAGCCTGAAATATAAACTTTCCTTTAAGGTGTCCACGCTCTGGTTGCCAGGCAGAAAAGAGGAATGATTCCCAGAACTGTTGCCTGTTGTAGGATTCCCTCCTGGGCAGTCCATTTGCACACAAGTCAATCAACCCTCTTGTACTTACCACAGCTGCTGTCCTCCACAGGAAGACATGGAGGGAAGGATGGCTGTTAGGGAACCTGACAAGGAGGTGCAAGGAGATGACTAGTGTTTTTCTGCACAGGAACAGGCTGTTTCCAAAACTTAGTGCAGGTTGAAGGTGTGGAGGCAGTGGTGAATGTTCCTTGGAGCATACTGTGCAGACCATGTTGCTGTTGTAGCAAGTAAATGAGGTGGTAGGTATCAGGGTCTCCCCTTTGTCCCCTCTTCACCCAACCAGACAGCTGAGAGGATGCTTTGTAGTATAACATCCCATGAACTTCTGCATCCATTCATAGTACTAAATCAAGACCTTGTCCCTCAGGCTTTGGCCAAGGCCAGGCCCTCTCATTTTGTCCTCTTTTGATTGCATAAAGATGCCTTAGATCACATCTTTGCTTGTGGAGCCACAAGACAAGAATCTAGCACAGGCTGGAAGGGGATCAGATCTTAGCAAAAAGGTGCTGGCCAGCCACGTGGTAGTTAGAGCTGCCTTGGCTGTGTGTGGGATTACACACTGGGGTATAACACACACTGATCTGGGAGGCAACAGGCTCTCTGTACTGAGATGTCTGCAGAGAACTGGTGCTGTTCATCCCTTGACTTGGGGAGGAAGGAGGTGGAGTGGCTGAGCTGCCAGTCTTCCCATCTGAGTGGGGATAGGTCCATATTAGCTGGGAGAGGCAATGATGGTGACTGATGTGTCTTTCAGATTGATGGACTGGAGGAGAAGCTGGCACGTTGCAGAGCGAGCATGGAGGAGATGGATCTTAAACTGCGCAGGGAGAAGCTGAGCCCTGAAGGAAGGTATTGTTGGATGCCTCCTTTCACAGCTGTGGCTGTGCACTTCAGCTAGCTGTCATCCTGCTGTAGTACTGAGCATCAGCTCTTGAAGGGATGAGAATGGGTGGTTCCCCATGACAAGACTCTCTTCCCTCAGCTTGGAACTTGCTCGGAGAGCTTGCCAGGGTGAGAAGTTCAGTGGTACGTGGAGAGAACTTCATCTTATCAACAGCCTCACTCTCCAGCCTGCACCACAGCCAGCCAAGCAGTGCCTGAAATTTGCCAGTTTATTTGCAGCTGGTTCCTGGTCTGCTAGGAAGCAGCTCTGAGTCTGGCAAAGGTTCACTGCATGCTGCTACTCAAGCCTTGCCAAAGCTCCCCGAGTTCAGTCAGGGGAGATGTGCAGCATCAACTGCTGAGGGCTATTCCAGGCTGGGATAGAACTGGAAAGGGGCTGAGGGAAGTTACTCTCTGTGACTGCGTTGCAAATGTGTCTGGATGTAGGGGTGCAGTGACACACTGGCTTTCCCTGGGAAAGGGGAGAGGGACAATTCCCCTGAAATCTGTCAGACACAAAGGAGTCAACTGTGGGCTTCTAGAGCTGGAACTAAAGCAAGGGCTTTGACTTGGTTTTTGCAACAGATACAGGCAGAACCTGCTTTTTTGTCTAGAGTAGGAAGCAAGAAATCCTAGGTCACCCAGCTGATTATCAGATGTCTCTGCTTGAGGACGTTCTTCCAGTCACAAATATCCTACTGCGCTGCTCCTAGCAAAAAAGGCTCAGAAGCTCAGTTGTAGACCCAGGGAGCAGTCCTGTTGGTCCCACTGTTTGCTCTACAGTATTGTCATACAGAACCCAGTTAGAAATGATCCTAGCAGTGGTGACACCTCCACACCCTGATTCTTACCAGCCTCATCTTACCTTCTTTGTTCCTCCTTTCCATTCTCTTCCCCACCAGCTTTACTGGGGATTTATATCCCTATCCATATTTGGACAGGGTTCTGTTTCCTCCAGTCCCTCATCTTTCTAGTTCCTTATTTCAACAGTCCTTTTCTAGGCTTAAATTCTTATATTTGCCATCTGTGTGGCAAATACCTTGGTGGCCAACAACCAAACCTACAGTTGTGTTTCTTGACAAGAGGGAATATATCTGTATGATTTCTCTCTGAAATATTGACCCTAGAGCAAAAAATTAGGAATAAGGATTCCTGAAGCCTTTTTCTGAGTTTTACAGCTTGTATGCAGATGGAACAGAAATTCTGTTGCCTTAATCCAGACCATTTGAAAAACCCTGGAGGAAGGTACCATGATCAAAATTACTGATTCAGTGAGCGGTACACAAAGGAGAGCTCTGCTTTCCCATTTTGAAGTTCAGTTGTCATGGTTTCTTCATGTCTCATTCTCAAAGCCTCTTCCCTTGGCTCTTCACAAGGCAAGTTTCTAAGTAGCAGCTCAGTCATGTTGGTAAATCTGTCTTCTCACTTCCTCCTGGCCGCACTCCACATCGCCTTTCCCCAGTTGCCTTTTGAGAGCCCTTTCCTCTCCTGCTGCTGTGACGTAGCTTGCTTTCTTGCCATCCCGTACTTAACTAACTGTACACATAGATTTGGATCTCTTTCCTCCTACAGGTTCTTGTTCTGCCCCAAGGGGAACAACAAACTCTGTTACACTTACTGCCTGCTCAGTCTAATCTGAACTGGGAGATAATTTGTTAGTGCATGTTTGTTTATATGCACACAGTCTGGAAGGAGTGACCGTGTCCTCACTGCCGTAATGGAAATGCTGCTGCTTTCAGGCAATTTGTTTTGCATTTATATTTTAAACTGTGTTTAATTAATCATCTTGTGTAGTTTAAGACAAAGGCTGTGTTGGCCTGCCTTACTCTTCATTGTTATTATTCTGAGTCTTTCATCTAATAACAAACAGGTTATTTAACTGGTTGTTACTGGGTTTGGATTCAGCTTGTTTCCTTGAGTTGACCAATTTGTGCATATTGGATACCTCTGACAAAGGGACCCCAGCTTCAGTTGATGAAAATTAGTGTCCCAGCACTGAGCCAGATGTGCTGGAGGGGCACAGAATCCTGCCGAGTGGTAGGGACCCTGCCCCATCCCATGGTTGTGGCAGAACTTCCTGCTCTGTCTGGGAAACAGAGCAGAGGCCTCTCTGACATGCAGACCCCTTTCTAGCCTGTTTGCATACACTGACGCTGTCCTGAAAGGAGACACACGAAACCATGTGGGGGAAGAAAAAGTAACCTAAACCTGCTGCATCTCATCTTTTGCACAGCTGGGGTTTTCTAAGCTGTCACCTTTCTGCAGTGAAGGGTGAGGGGCTCATTCTATGAGCAGATCTCCTCAGCAGTGGGACAGTTTCTCTTCCATCATATAAGCAAAGAAATAGACTGTGTTGTGCCTTGCAGGTAATGAGCTCCTCTTCTCATTACAGAAAGTCACTGGAGAGAGAGAGAAACTTACTAATGACCAAAGCTGACAACTATGGTAAGAGCTTCATTAAAAATGGTCCCTCTGGGCTGGATGGGATCAGTGCTGCAGCTTAGCTTCGTCTTCAAGCTCCTGCCACCTCTGACTTGTGCCTTTGAATTTAGGTTCAACCAAAGAGAGCTAGGCTGAGAGAAATCTAGTCAGCATATTATAACAGGAGTCTGGATCCTCACGCTCGAGCTGTGCTATCATAGGGGAAAAAAAATAAGCATCAGCTAATGAGGGGGGAAAGATTTCCCTTTCACATGCCCCAAATTACCAGTCTTTAGAAAATCTTAGCCACAGATTGACTTGAGTGGCCTTTTAACATCCCCTCTTTTTTTTTTCTTCTTTTCTTTGAGTTTTTAATAATAGGTTTGGTGAGCAAGCTGGCAAGTGCTGTCTGGAGCGTAGCAAAGTACACCTTCCTTAGGAAGGTTCTTACTGTATCAGTTTCTGGGGCTGTTCAGAACACGAGCACAGGGATTCACACGGACGTGCTACCTCTGGTTCCAGAGAGACAAGGTCCTTCCTTGCTGCAAGTCCTACTGTAGACAGCTCAAATGAGAGTCCCTCTGAGCTACCACACGTTTGACAGCACTGCCATCCCACTGGGGTTGCAGCCTTGCATGTCTTCAGGCTCCTGGTGTTGATCAGTGTGTTAACTGCTTGACAGCACTCTGCAGCAGCGCAAGCACCAGAGCTCACACAAGGGAAAGCAGCAGAAGTGTTCTTCTAGGCCTGGAGAGTTGAAAGCTGAGGCAGAGCCAGCACATTTAAAATTTTAACTATGCTAAAGGTCTGTTTCCAGAAGACTAACAGTTATTTTAAATGAATTCAAAGCTGTTCCCTAAGGGTCTACTGCTAGCGAACGGCAGAAGAATGCAAGCCACTGCCACCCTTTTACCAGCACTCAGCCATCACTGCTGGCATCAACAGAGCAGCCTGACAGGCTGCTCAGACAGCAGCAACAGCCTCACCTAACGGTGACGGCTGCTCCTCCTGGAACAGAAGAGACAGTACACAGAGATTCTGCAACATTCAAAGGTGGTCATGGTTGTATTTAAGTAATTTTAAGCACTAGGAAAAGGTGCTGAGCTGTTATGTCTAGAAAATAGTAAAAATAGCTCTCCACCCCTTTGTCTTCTTCATTCCCTTAGGTAACAAGCAGTTATACTAATGACCTATTCTGTCCTTAGTAGGGTCCCAGAACAAGGTCATTTGCAAACAGGAACAGGTCTGGCACTGAAGTATTCCCAAGCACAGGTACTGAGATAGATTGACAGAATGAGAGTTTGCAAATGAAAGGGTTCCTGCTGGTTACTTTCTGTTCAGAGCATCTTATTACTAGCAGCTTGGCATACTGATCCCAAAAGAGTTGCCCACGGCCAAGGCAGTATTGTGCTTTTAAGACTGTTTTGAAAGATGTAGCTGGAACATGAAGAACATTCACAAGCAAGGCCTTTGTTTGTTTCCCAGAGAAAGAACTGAGTGTGCTACGTAAGGAGAATCGCAAGAATGCCGTCCTTGCTGTGGCCATGGGGCTACTGATTGCTCTTATTTACACCTGCTGGACAATGTGACTGCACTCAAGAATTCTCCCTGCTGACCAAATGACTCTCCTGCAAGGAGCTCTTCCTCATCTCGCCACTGTGCCTCCCCCAGGGGTGAGGATCAGCATTTCAAATTGCTGTTCCTGTTTATTCTTTCCAAGCCTTGTTAGAGGGAAGCTTTTTCTCCCAAGAACTGAGCGGGACAGAAGACCAGAAATCACAGCACACTTGCGGTTGGAAATCAGGTCAAGCAGAGCTCAAGGTGGTGCTGTCTTACCCAAAACACAGTCAAGACCATCCAGCCTGAAGCAGGAATGCAATACCTTCTGCCTTTTGAAGAGGACCTGTGTGGTTGCAGACAAGTGCTCTCTGCCCAGCCCAGGCAGAATACATCCCACCTTCTCGGTTCCCGTGACTCAGCCATATGCTGAAGGGACACCAAGCTCTTTGAATCAAAGGGTAACCTGGGTATTGTGACCTAAAGACTCCACCTGTCCCCAGAGCTGAGCTAAACAGATGTTTTCTCCTCCACACTGACTGACAGGACCAAAGAAATCCTACGACCTCCACAAAACAGATGGGAGGTAGGTATCTCTTTTTCTCCAACTTGAGAACTGGGTGCTTGAGCTTTGAGAATGGCTACCAAGCTCTAATGCACTGGAGACTTTTTGTGCCTCTGAGAACCAGCACTTGCAGAAGAGAATTTACTGTTAACTGCCAGGGATGGATGTGCCTCTGCACACTTTAAATAAAATAATCTGACCTTATAACTTCCTGTTTTTCTTTTTTCCTGGTCTGTGACCTCTCAGCCACTGCTTCATTCTCATCCTGCCCTGTCCCCACTGGCACACACTGCACCACAAGAAGCCCATACTGGGTTAGGCACTTAATATCCCTGGTCAGTGCAGCCTCAGCAGTGGGTTACTGGTCTGCTGTGGCCTGGAATCTACACGAGCATTTGCTTCCTTTGAGTGGAAAAGCAGCTTAGGATGCTGCAGAGGACTGGAGACTGTCCTGTGAGTCCCCTCTCATTCTGATCCAGTGGCACACACTAGGGATAGCCCTGTTCTTGGTGAACCTGCTTTGGCAGGGCCATTGCACTCTGAAGGTCCTTCCCAATCCCTACAATTCTGTGATTCTGAGTGTGTTCCAACTTGCCAGGAAAGCCTTTAACATGGAGCTGCCTTGACTCCCATTCCTGTCACCGCACTAACACACTGCTGGTCAGAATTTTACGGGAAGCGAAGTCACCAAGCACTGCTGTGAACTAAAGGGGCTGTATTGGTAACAGAGACAATGAAAGCAGAGAAGTCAACACAAAATGATACACAGCCTAATAACAATACATTGTGCAATTAATGTACAGAAACATTCCCTTCAGCAAGACCTTCCTCACCCCCCTCCCCAGTGTCATTCCTCTGTCTTTACTCTGCAGCAGGGAAGCAGGTAGCATGGTGCCTCATGCTTGCCGCCTTCGATTCAGAATCAAGGTTCAGTGCATCAAAAATAAAAATAAAAGCAAATTAAAATTGGGAGGAACTGGAGACAACTGGGTAAACAGAAAGTATCTCTTCATAAAAACTAGCCTGCAGATAAGCAGGGTTTTTTTTGTTCTCTCAGAGGCCTACACTCACCCTGGTGTACTTCCTGTTCACCCTTCTGCCAGCCTGCAGGAGGCCTGAGCGGAGGACACAACACTTCGCAAAGAAGCATCGCAGAGGGAGCAGCGTGCCTTGCTGGCACTGGGACAGCTCTGAGGCAGTCCACAGTGCCAGAACTCAAATTACTGGTTGGTTTAAAAAGCCAACTGAACAGGCCTGCAAACCACACAGTTAGTTGGAGGTTCTTTATTCCTCACTGGGAGAGATTCCTCCTCACCCCTCCTGGAAGTGCTTTGGCCAAAAGAAAACTGCCAGTGACAGGCCTCCTGTTCTTTGGGGGAAAAGGGCCATCATTTCTTTCATAAGTGTTTTACCAAGGCTTGAGAGCAGAGGGAGCCTGCAGGTCAGCTGCCGTGGGAGACCTAACTCTGCCTGGGAATTAATAATCACCAGTGTGGGAAAAGCAGGTTTAGCCCACTTCACTTTTGGCTGGAGCTTCAGAAGAAACAGAATAGCTGCCTTGCACAACAGTCAGGGCTACCCATTTGAAGGCTAGCCTCCCATCCACGCGTGGGCTTTGCCTCCTCCAGTTTCCATTGACCACCAACAGACCATGCCAGCTTCTACGCTGCTCCTTTAGCCAGGGCGTGATTCTGCAGTGATCAAGCCCACACATACATTTGGGTTTGGGTTTTTTTGCAAGTTCATTTATACCAAACTGTAGGGAATTAATACATGGGAATATGGAGACAATTTGCTTGTGAAGACACCGAAGTGCTCCGAGCTCGGAGAGCACAGCCTGTTTGTAGGATGACACTCAATCATGTGCTGAGAATAAGCACAAAACCTACACGTGATGGTGGGCAGTAGAGGGTGGAGGTGGGACTTCTGCAACACACCATCCTGGTTCTGGCTTCTTCGAGTGGGATGCAGGGCACCCAAACACATACAAGTGAAAATTTCCGTGTCTTGCTACATAAAGCTTGTTCAGATCGTACATACAGGTGTGGGAAACAAAAAAAAAAATTAAACCTAAATGACTGCTATAGATTCCAGGAGAACTATAGCTTTCTTTAAGGCACAGTTCAACAACCCCTAAATCAGTTTCCTCCCTTCTGCCAAGCTCTTTCAAAACAAGCCAAGAACAAAAGAAAAAAAAAAGAGGGGCAATTTTGCTGCTTGGCCAAAAGCAGGCAACTGTCAACTGTGTGTTATCCTCTGATTTCTGTGGAAAGTGCCACAGAAGCTGGAAGTGAAGGTAAAACATGCAACAGAAGACAACTTTGAGCCCAGCACAGTGCATGGAGAAGTCTGTTGACACACAAATACTGTGCTGAGAATGTCACAGCCCTGTGCCTTCACCCCAGATGCAACTCTAGGGCCAGCTGAGACATGGAAGGTTTCAAAGCCCACTCTAACACTTAAAAGAAAAGTCTGGTGACCTTTCCACTGGGCATAGTCAGGTGACAGATTTCTTCTGATTAAGCAACAGGGTCAGAGTCAAGATATCTTTCCATTGAAGCCCTGGGGTTTTTTAATGAAGTCAGATGTTCCATGATTTCCTCCTAAGACTTCCAGCATCCCAAGCTTCCTGTGTCTTCCCTCCCACTTCTGCTCTCTTCCCTGAAAATTTGGGTAGCAGTGTCAAGTACCAAGAATCAGAACATCCTGGTCTCAGAAGTACCATGAAGCATTGACACGCTCACAAATGAAACACAGGCTGCTGGCTCAGAATCAGTCACTGACCTGGAGGAGGGAAGCCCTTGTCACAGCAGCTTCTACAGGTCTGAGGAAACCCTGGCACTCGGCACATCAAATCTGTGCCAGGAACTCTCCTCGTCACCTGAACCGGTCTTTGTCCGACAGGATACCATCACATAGGAATTGCCAGTGGGCAGCCAAGTGCCTTGAGAAGCAGAAGTGTTGGAGACACCATCAAGAATACATACTTGCACCCCAAAGCCAGCATTCCCCAATGAGTTAACACCCTCCACGGGGTGGTGTAGGCCTCTGACAAGGCCAAGGAGACAGACAGCTGCCAGGCTGCTTCGCTGTGCTGTTGCCCAGATCTGCCACCAAGACATCTCTGCTCCTTCCCATGCTGCCAGGGAAGCACAAGCCTGGAGAGTTCTCACACAGAGCTCCACAAACCTTGCCGAATGTTTGAACAGGAGCAAAATAAAGCTGCCAGCCCCTTGGCCTCATGCATTGCAGTACGTCAAGACAAAAGGGCGCTAGGCCTTGGCTCCAGGAGTCACTGTAGGTGCCCCGGCAGCAGGTGCTGCCTGGGCTGTGCTCTTATATACACTGCCAGGGTAGAGCCTCGTCTTGTGCCTTCTGCATACTGCTCCCTGGTTAGGTCACCTCCAGGAAATCAGTTCTGGAGAAGACCAGCAGAGAAGTTGTGGAGCCTCCCCACAGTCTCGTCACTCCCTGAAGAATCCAAGCTGGGCTCAACATCCCCTGCACTCCTTAGAAGAACAGAGTTAGGGATAGTGCGCTTGGATGAAAGACAGGACATCCTCTTTTGATAGCTTCTCCGGATCTTGCCTTTTCTGAGAGTCGTGCACTTTGACACCTTCCCCCCACTCCCAGAAGAGGCGGCTGTAATGGCAGACACTGTGGGCAGAGAGGAGAGCGAGATTAGTTTGGCAGTGGAGGGGGAAGGAAAACACTGTCATCCTGAAGACAAAGTGCGCTACAGAAACAGCCACCTCCGCAACGGGAGCCGCACAGAGATATTTTGTCCAAGGGGCATCTTAGAAAAAGGCCAGTGCATGCATTCACCTTACAATCTCTGCAGCCCTTAAGGTACAGCAACTTCCAAGCCTAAGAGATTTCCATGGAAACAAACTTGTTAAGTCTAGCTTCACTCAAGATTCAGTTCAGTATCTGCTGGAAGGAGACAGGTCATTAGGGAAAAGCTACCTCCCCCCAAGTTTTTGAGAGGATGAAACTGTCATTGCAGGCAGTGGAAAGGCCTTAATGAAGAATTTAGAAAGTCTGCCAGCAGCAGCAAGCAGCGATCTAATCACTCGCCACAAACCTTCCAGAATCAGTAATAGCTGTCCTATGGAGCTTTGCAAATGAACAGCACTTCATGCTGTACAGAACTGGCTGGGATCATCCCCTCCTTCCCCATGTGTGTGAAATAACCCAGCTCCACTTGGCTGCTGGGAGTTCTGGTCCTACATCGCCATCTCTCCCTCCACCCATCTCTCCCTCCACCCATCAAGTACAGCCCATCCTCGCTGCATCAACTTAGTCGCAGCCATAATGAAAACAGAGCTGCTAATTACTACCAACACGGCAGCCTTTAGTTTTGTACAATTACTGACACTTAATATTCATAGCTTATTTAGTGCTACTGTTCTAACAAAGCAGTACTAGCATAGCGACAAGAGCACATGTCAGTGGCTAATTACAGACACATTAGTACTCACAAACCACCCTACAACACATCCCTTCTGGAGACCCACAGGAGGCCTCCCTCCACCTCCTGAACCATTCCTGCAGGTTCTTGCTGGCCTGCTTCTGAGTACATAGGCAGAACCAACCCCATCCTGACACATGGAGGGAGAACACCTCCTGTGCCTCTTCTTTTACAGTTCTAAGCGCATTGTTCCATTTAGCTGGTTAAGGAAAGCTTAAGGACTCTTAAGAGCACTGCTGTAAGGAGATTCAAAGCAACAGAATACAGACTCCTATTTCCTATCAAGCTGTCGCTCAGAGGCAGTCCTGAGCAGTGGTGGTAGAGGACATCTCTCGAGACTGAGATGTGCAGGACATCACCCAAGAGCCCAGGGGTGTCACACAGGCTCAGGATTTGCTGTACTTATGATATGGCCATAGCCCAGTACTCAAAAGATACAGGAGTTCAGCAGCCACAGTGCTAATGACTGTCCAATGACAAGCCATTCCATCCCTTCCCAAAGTGCTGCTGCTTCTCCTTCTCACTCTCTTTAAACAGCTCCCAGCTACCTACAGCTTATTCAATGAACTGGAATTTGCTTTTAAATTAGCAACTTCCAACAAAGCATCTTAAAATGCAGATGCAGCAAATTACAGCTGCTGGGTTCAGTTTCAACATCCCTGTGTGCAGGGAGGTTCAGTACCTAGTACTCCACTGCAGGTAGGGAAACAAAGTTGTGAGATGCATGTTATGCATGTCAATTAATTACACAATCCACGAATCCAGATCAGCGGTTTCCTAAAAGTCTGAGGAGGCACCAGTTTCTGCAGCACACTCTGCTGGTGACCGAGCTGTGCTTGCACTGTAACCGACTGCAAGAACAGCACAGCACACCTGAACACCCTTCCAAACACACACATGCACTCACACACCACTGTCCTGCCACAGCCTCAGCTCTGGCTTGTACTCACTGAAAGGGTGCGATGGATTCAGAAGGGAGCTCATATGTTGATTGTTTCGTCATTTTGTTGAAGAAGAATTTCTTCTTGGAGTTCTTGCTGTATGCCATCGTCCAGGGATCTTGCAGAAGAGTCACAGAGATCAGACAGAAAACAGAAAGGGGGGAAAAAACCCACAGTATAAATACACATACAGTGCAAGCAGGTAGGAGAAATCTGTAAGATTCTGCTTCTTGCTCCTTTTCCCTTCCCTCCCCCAAGAGGACCTGCTTCCTAAGTTGTTCTCTATTCACTGAGAGAACTCCCTTCTCACTGCATTTAGAAGTTGACATCCCAAATAGGCTATTTCCACATGCTATTACTCTGGAAAATATCTTATTGATGAAAAATCATGATGTCATTTGAAAAGAAAGTCACCAGTTACATAAGCAAATGGAATTACCCAAACAATAGCTAACCAACACCCACCAGAAAAACCTAATATAAATACCCTAAACCTTACCCAAATCGAGGCTGTCCTCATTACATGACAACAGTCAATCTCTAGGCATTTGGAAAACTCACGTTATTTTTTTTTTTTACAAAGTTATAACAGGAGCAAGCCTGGTCAATAATTTTTATTTGAAGACACAAAGAGAAGTTAAATAACAGTGGAGACTCTCTCTTCCTACCATTCACAGTCCGTACGATGTAGAGTCCTGTGGGCACAAAGTGTCGGTCATCTCGGCCAGTGTAGGATAGCCGGGGTATTCCCACTGAACTCTTGATGACTTTCATCTCTAACCTAAACGTTGAAAGAAGGCAGTGATAGAGATGGCTCGTTTCCACCTTTACCATCCTCTTGCACAAAAGGTGCCACCTGCACACCCTCTCCAGAGTGTCACAGGAAAACTGGCAGCACCACGTATGACAGGAAAAAAAGCATCACAACCTGAAGAATCCCATTTCTTGCCTCCCCACCATGACTAGAGAAACCAGCCAGAGCTGTCTACATCAGGAGGCAAGTTGAGCCTTGTAATGAAGGATCTGTGATGCTCTATCGCACTTAATCCAAATGAAGTTCCCATTTCAGGTATGAACTCTCAATCTTTCAAGCCACTGAGAAGCCACTGACACTTCTGCATAGACACTCAAGCGCTGCTGCTTCTCCTGCTGTTGTAAAGTGCATTGGGCACACCTATGGCATCAGAACTCAGCATCTCAGAATGCTGCACAGGCTCTAGCAGCTCTTTCTCCAGGACTCCTTAAGCATAGATCAGTACATCCCTCCCGCTCCTGTGCGTTGGTGGCTGACAACCTCAGTGGGTCCTGAAGTCTCTCATTTGTGCCCGTCACTTACCTCACAAAAATTTTCTCCATTTCCTCCAATCTGTACACTTCCTTCACTCTGGGGGGAAAATAATTAAAAAAAAAAAAAAAAGAAAAAAGTGATTAAAAAATAAATTAAACTGTCCTCTTTTTGTCCCAGCTACAGGGAGCAGTCAGAGTTCATTTGGCACAGTGGTAGGTGGTCAGTCATGACTGAGGTTCACTCTTCTCAGTCTGCTCCAGTGCCTTATTTCTCTTGGCTTGAGAAAACCTGACACCTGTGTGGTCATGGCTGGGTTGCTGTAAGTGGCACATGAGCATCCTCACTGTGGATTTTTAACTCAGGCCAAGTATCCACAAGAGGAAGAGCAATGAAAGTCAGGTGCTTTTGTTTTCCCATAAGGTAAATTCACCACAGTTGGCCCCAGGCAGTTTGTGGCTTCATCATGCTGGCCTTGCAGTAAAACTCAACTGTCTGATCTTCACCGTTAATATCCTGAGGGATGTCACAAACTTGCTAGCTACCCTGAAGTAAAACCAGCATTTTTTAGGTTTTTTTTTATTATTTCAAATGAGTAAAGATGATTTAGAGCCATCACTCCTACCATTACGTCAACTGCTTTTCTTTTTGTTGTTCTGAGACCCAGAAAGACTATCAGAAAATTTCAACAGCGTTGCCTCTGATCTGACACCCCAGTCACCCACTTCCCACACACTGCTACAAGCACTGGGCTTCAAAGAGCACCGTTTGAACACCGTTCCACGAAAGCAGCAAAGGACCCTTCTACAACCCATTTCTACAGCTCTCCTTCTCACTTCCCTGCAGCACTCCACAACATTTTGAGCTCTTCCAGTTACAACTGTCTGTTTGTCTTGAGCTTGATTGGGAACCCACTCATCACCTTTGATTAAGCCACCAAAGAGAACATCTTCGTTCCCTTCCTTCAGCTTCTCTCACAGTATCACAGCACTTCTAGCTTCTGAAACAGAAGCTGGTTTGTCCACAATACCTACCTGATACCCAGCACAATGATACTTTTATGCTTCACTGTAGCAGAATTAATGAAGCGGAAGGTCAGGAGGCAACCCAAACTGAAGGAGCTTCACTGGGAACTTTCTTGGAATTGCTGCCTTCTAAGGCCAACCATTTGGAGACTGCAAATGCTGGTCAGCACTTCATTTAATCTAGGAACAGTCAGCATTCTCTGTACTGCTGCTGACCCTTCAGGGCACAGAAGGCTTTGCAATGATTAAGATAACTGAACACTAGACCTACTACAGCACATACTTGAAATCAGCACCAACCAATCCAACTATGATGAAAACATGACTGTCCGATAGGTGAAAGGAGCGTACAACTTCTTATTTCTTAGATATTTAAAGGGATTTTAGCCGCTCTCAATTGAGCATAACAGAACCATGAATTTCAGCTTGAAATTTAACTCTCCTTCAGCTCCTTATCTTCATCCTCCAGCACACTGAGGCCAACACATGCCAGGCTGAGGGAAGGAGTCGCCACTCACCGGATAGGGTTCATATCTGGCCTGCTAGGTTTAGACACAGCTTTGACAAACTTCTCCGCCAGTTGAATCCTGAGTGAGAAAAGAAGAAGAATCCAGCAACTTAGTGAGGTCTTTGGCACAGCAGGTAGGTAGGTAACAGCTTCAGGAGGGTAACTGATCAGACACTTCAGTACATGCACGCTGCCTCCACTGCCAGCCAAACTTTCCTCACTCTGCCCTCCCAGCTCACTGCCCAGTGATACTGGCTATTATCTATTAGAAATGGGTCTCCATAGCTTCCTCTGCACGCCCACATGCTGCTGAGGACATTCATGTAGCAGCAGGAAAGTGGGACTAATACAGACAATGTATCCCTGAGGAAGGAAATAGAAGGGCTCATTCCTTTTCCCTCAGTCAGTTATCAGCCATGCTCATTCATATTTCCAGGATGCTCCATTTACCCAGACTGTGCCTGGCTCACCCCAGACTAAGAAAGAAGCTAGATCTGCCGTCGTTCACACAAAGATAGGGTTGGAAAAGGCTATACATAGTTCACTTCAGAGCAGGTTCATTCACAGCTCATCTTTACAGCAGTGTTTCGGCTGAATGCACTTGTCTTCCTGTGCTCAGCATTCTGCTGTTGGTGTGAACTTTGTTTCCAGTCATTCATACCCACGTACAAGAAGCTCCTCCAGATCCTACGTACCTCTGGTTGAAATGCTGCTTTCGGACGTCATTGCCATTCAGCACCAAGACATCAAGGATGTGTATGGCACTGATTTTTCGCTGGGCTTTCCCCTGGGGAGGGTAATACAGAGATTTACTACTCAGACTGTTGTTGTTTCAGCTTTGATGTATGGCCTGTTTTTTGACAGGACATCATTTCTCTTCTAGCAATAAAGCACCTTTCCAGACAATAAAAGCACACAAATTCCCTGCTGCTCAATGTACAGTAACATGCCCCCCTCCTATAATTGGTGTATTTTAACTACAGAGTTCTGTCTCAGGGGAGGGAGAGAGGGCTGCCCTCACCAGCTCTCCGTGGTTGATCAGGTGCCACAGCACAAAGCCTGGTGCACTACAGCATCTTCATCTGAGGTGCCAGAGGATGGGTAGGCTCCCAGGCAGCGATACCTTACAGCATGAATATACCAGGAGAATCTTTTCCCCAAAGCCTGCAATCACTATGCAGCAGTTATGTACCCAAAGAGCCACAGAACACACAAAGTCATGTTGGCAACGTCATCTGCTGCTGCATGTAGGGCAAGAGCAGCACGTCACATCCAAAGTGTTTTCAAAATAATGTTAAAAGCTCATATCTCTAGCAATGGACAGAGAAGAAACTTAATCCAAAATAGCTTCTCTAAAAATCACGTACAAAATAAAACTTGCACCTGGCACAGATGGGAACATATATTCTGCAGTGCCTGCAGCATAATCTGCAGTGTTCTGCAGAAACTGCTCATTACATTTGGAGCCACTTGCTAAGGGAGATAATAGCCTCTTACCTCTCCTTTCAGCTCATGAACAATCTCCACAGAGAGAAGGGTATCCCGCGGCAGCTCAGTTTTCAAATCCAGCTTTGTCCAGCGGTCTGACTGGCGACCACCCCAGGTGTAGATCTGCGATTTCTGTGTGTGGAAGGCAGAGTCAGATTCAGCCAGGGGTGGAGGGAAGACCTCTGACTAACGGTAGAGCAGCCCTCAGAGAATCTTTTTGTCCTAGGCTGTCACAGGCAATTTCTTTGTCAGAAGTTTTAAGGAACAACCTTAATCTCTACAGCAAAGGAACAAAAACACTGATTCTAATCTGCCAGTGACTTTTCATACCTGCACAAAGAACCAGAAATAGAACAGCTTTAAAAGGACAGTGAAGATAATTAGAGACACTAGTAAGAGTACAGGTCTCTGTGTAGGCTGCGATTACAAAACCAGGGTTAATTAGTGTGAAAAGCAGTGAAGTCAGGAGAAAGAAACATGAAATAAATAGCAGTCTCGGGGACTGCTGATGGGGATCCTTTCTGGCTTTTGAGGATAGAATGAAACTGCAAGGCAGAACAGTAGCATTGAAATAAACCAGCAAAACTCCCAGACTGTTCTCAGCACTTACCCCTAGCCCCAGAAGGAACTTCTGCTCACTTCCAGACACCATACACCGGTAGTCTAACACCTGGCGGATTTTCTCCAGCGTACTGGAATTCAGAGGAGTGGGTTTGTAACTGAAGGTGTCGATGTCTGTGCCCTAAACAGCAAAGTACAGAAAACGTGAATTAGACACAATACATCAACAAGTAGGTCAATGCAACCTCTACATGAAACAGTAATCCAGGATCCTTCTTAATCTCTTAATTCCTATGGAGAAAAGTCTTATCTGTATGAAAGGACTCAGAACAAGCTTCTGGGTAAGGTCTCACCTGTATCAGCTCGAAGAACTTGGACTTGGGATCTGAAGACGAAGGAGCAACACGAGCCTGATCAGGAATCTGAAAAGAAATCCGAACAATTGATAATATTTGTTATTCTTTGGCACACTCATAGGAACCTTTCTAGTTTCAATATATGACAGAATATCCTGTCCCCTGAAACTTCTCTGGCTTTTGGGAATCCAGCCACTGGAGAGGTCTGGCAAATAAAAGCTCTCACATTTTGTAAATTTAATGTCACATATCACAGGACACAAAAGGCAACTTGAGAAAGTTTCAGGCTAAATCCTTGATTTCATGCATGTTTCAGTGAAATACTGTTTTATCAAATACAAACAATTAGCCTGTGAAACTGACTGCCATGTCCATGGCAGACTCGTAAAACAACTTTTTAGAGAGCTCTACTGCTTAGGAACTAGGTGCTGAGTTCACCCTGCATACAGTAAAATATTCTCAAATGCAGCACAGAAGCCTGCTCAGTTAAGCCATACACTTAATCAGAAACATCCTGCTTGCTTACATAAACAGCTTGAAATGGTTTCTGACTTTCATACAAGACAGTATATTAAACCTCTGGCTAGAATGTCCTATCTGTACTGCAGCTCCATTCTTGTTTCACCACAACAAAGACACTTTCACAACCTCCCTGCTTGGCAGCTTCCTTACCCCCCACAGCTGGAGACACTCCTTTCGGATTTCAGCCTGCCGTGGCTCAATCAACGTCCTAGAGAAAGACAGCAGACTGTTAAGATGGTGAAACCTCCTTGCTCCTGGAGCACTGCATATTCCAGGCCTATAAAACTTGCATCTTTAAGTGTTTAGCTTGAGAGTAACAAACGCACAGTCTTCAACAGGTTACACAAAGAGGATGCTGCGTTCCCTCCTCACCCTCCACCCATCTCCAATCCCTCCATTTAGGTTTGTTTCATGGTCTGCACTACTTCATACCATGAAAGTACCACTGGGCATCAATATTTTCAAGAAATTATGTATTAGTATGAACTTAGGCTAATTTCCAAGAGCTGGATCCATAGCCCTGTTTACAAATAGCAGTGAAGATCTGCTGAAGGCCACACAAAAAACTGTGTCAATGTTAGAATTAACTCTTAGATAATTCCTGGCTACCAAAACTTATTCAACTTTCTACAAGTGCCATTCAGAAAGAATACATATAACAGAAAAGTCATGCCAGGGAAACAGCTACACATTGCAATGGCTTTAGTTTTACACAAGGGATTCACACCATAAGCTTTAGGTAATTCTCGGCATTTAACTTAGGAGCTTTGAACTGCCCCCAGAAAATGAAGAGCTATGAACCACACCCAACTTGGATGGCTACTATAGAATTGAACATACCAGTTAGGAGTTACTTTTCATAGAATCATAGAATGGTTAGAGTTGGAAGGGACCTTAAAGATCATCTAGTTCCAACCCCCCTGCCATGTGCAGGGACACCTCTCACTAGAGCGGGTTGCTCAAAGCCCCATCCAGCCTGGCCTTAAACACTTCCAGGGATGGGGCAGCCACAACTTCTCAACTTTTCCACCTACATTCCTGCTAAGAAGGCAGCACGCTTACATTAGTCAGAAATCATGCAATGCATGGAAGCCTTCTCAACAAGGCGGATCACAGACCATCAACTTTTAGGACCCCTCTAGCCACCCACAAATTTCTGCAAATAACTTGGGCTGAGATACAAACTGAGCTATGTAAAAGCACTATTTACTTTCCTGGCTCCAAAGGCCAAGCCAAGTACCAGCTCAACTCAAGAACACATTAAAGAAGGGCAAAGCAATTTATTTACAGTAGGATGAGTCAGTCCCCATCAAAAGCCAGAGGAATATACTTACGTGTCTTGAACAAAGGCACGAATTTTGGCTAGTGCCTTTATCTGAACTTTGCAGTGGCTGAAATAGAGGACAAGCTTCAGTCAGTACACAAGTTAATCACCACCAAGATTGTTCTGCTGTTCAAAACAAGGAAGGGTGCTGGGACAACAGGAGGAAGCCAGTCTGATCCTCAGAGCAGTGATGGATCATTGCCAACATGATTCAAAGTGACAAGACCACTGGAAAGAATAGGCAATGGCCTCCTTTCTGTTCTACACAGTACTCAGAGGCTGAACAGTTCCTAATAGTATACAACATTTCACTCTTCACAGGGTCTCTCTGCTCTGCAAAGCCTCTCAGGGAGTAAAAGCAGAGCTCTGCAGCAGCATCAACAAGTACCTCCATGGAGCGCAAGAAGCTACAACTGAAAGCCACGTTGATCAGCCTGCCTACAGCCAGAAGCCCTCGTTGCCCCTGGGCACTCACCTCTCATTGGACTGGACAATGTAATCGTAGAAATCCTGGTCACCTTTGATCACACTCAAGGGGACAACAGAATTCACATCCACATCAGTGTTGCGCAGCTGGTTGAGCCTGATGTTCACCATGAAGAGATAGTCCCGCACGTCATCAATACCCAGCTTTAGTCCTTTGCATATCACGTACCTGCAGAGCAAAGCAGAGATATCACGTCTCAGTTCTTCCACACAGACAGCCTTCCAGCCACGCTCTCATTATCAGGACAGTTTCCCAAATCCCAGGAATTCTTTCCTCCTAGGGGTCCCTAGGAAGGTGCAATCTCACCTATCACAAAGTCATTATATATTTTCTATACTGGAGACAGACTTGGAAACTCAACCCTACTGAAAACCCCCACGTATCTCCCTCAAGTAGTAAATTAATTCTGCTAAACTTCAAAGGTACAACCACAACACATATAACATGCTCTAGCTTCATTAGAGCCATAGCATTTCACGCAAAACAGAATTTGTTATATATTTAATTCCACTGCTCTCCCCCTAGAAAGGTAATTTGACAAATATCTTCCTTACCTTCTAAAAAAATGATTTGCTAAGCATCTAAAATGCTTCCTTCCTCCAAGACAACTGCAAATTGAGGCAGGTCAGAGAACTTCCACTGCGCTTACCCAAACCCACGTTATCACTGTACTTAGAGGACAGGGTTTCTTCAATAGCCTCTCATGCTCAAAAATCTCACCTCTCTGAGTTAGCAGGGCGGCTTGTCACAGGTTTAAAGATGCACACTCGCTCAAAGCAGCAATACAGCAGATAAACAAGTCCCACACTGAATGGAGTAAACAGGTCGAAGGTTTTGCAGACAAAATGTCCTCCTGGGAAAAAAAAAAAGAGGAAGCACACTGATACCAGCAAATTATAAGGAAACAATGAGATATCAGGCACCTCAGTAACTTTCTCCTCTGCAGAACTGGTAAGAGTGTTTCTGTACAATTAAACAGCACCTAAAACACATTCACGAAGTGGCAGAGTGGAGCTCCATGAACCATCTGCCCTGTATCTGCAAAGAGAAAAGCACCTCCCCAACCAGGATCAAATCAGTATGCATTCTGTCACACAAGCAAACTTCTAATCTCCCTTTTGGGGAGATCAGAAACTTCATTCTCCCCTTCCAGGCCCAAACTGTGCCCTGTGGCATGGCAGCATGCTATGCAAAAGCCTCTACAGAAGAGGAGTTCTGATTTGTGCAACAAGAAACCTCAGGCTGGAGAAGAAAACTAACAGATGTTACTTAAACAGAGAAATTCACCATCTAGAAAGAAAAAAGTCTACGTCACCCTTTGTCTCCAAACAGGATTCCCAGCTTCCCCAAGCAAAAAGCAGTCAGTCTAACAGAGCTATTATCTACCCAGACAGGAAAGACTTAAAGAAGGTTGCTCCTTTTACTGCATCACGTTTGAGACTAAGTAGATCATTGCCTCACATACTTCTAAACATAGGGCACAAGACAAATGATAACATAACAAAGGGTTTTGTCTTCTGCATCAGTGTCAAAAGCTAACTAAACTCAGCAAGAGAGAAGCCATCAAAACTAGAAAGAGCTGTAACTTCCATCACTTGGCAACAATGAGGTACAGCTAAGACAATGTGAGACACCACCTTGTTCTGATCACTGAGATGACAGATCTAAAGCAGAAAAGCTGTAAGTGAGAGGGAAGGATGGACTGGATAAATACCACTCTGTTCCAACCAGCCTGCCAAAATATTCAGGAAGCAGTTGGTCCAGGTAGTGCCATAAAACTCAGATATACTGCCCAGTTATCATACTAGTGACCTTAGCCCAAGACAGCTACATAACATAATACAATGTAAAACTTTAAACTAGTGTATTTTACCTCATGGTTTTAATTAAAAGCAAAACAGACACAGATAATCTTATTTTTCTGCCCCAGTTCTCTTAAGCTTGTGACAGCTATCTCAGGTTATATGCATACACGCTCAATTTTGCGCAGCTAAGCCTCGCTGCAGAACAGACGTTGCAGCACATTAATAACAATTGTACATTATCCTTCTGCAATGCCACTCACACCTCAGAGAAGGAGGAAGAAGATGAATGGATAAAACATACCTGTCCGGACAATAGACAGCGCTGTAAGGAACTGGCAAAGCATCAGCTGTTTGCTTAGGATTTCTTGCAGATTCTCCTGACCTTCCACTGAGAAACCCTGCAAAGTACATAGCATGTGATTATATATGAGTATATCCCTACAAATCTGTTGGTTAAGCAAGGGATTCTGTACAGCTAAATCATGCAATCAGGATGATTCCTGGCTTTTTAAGACAGAAAACACGGCCACCAGGAATTTTTAAGGCAAGTATTGAAGAATTTCACATTGTAACTATGGACACGCATCAAACATCCTACTACATTCAGACTGAGGTATCAGTTTTGGTCATTAGTGCAGGAAGAAAAATGGACCAACCCCATCAGCCATCAAGAAATGAACTCCCTTGTGATCAGTATTGTCCAAAACAAAATTCCGGAAAGCAGTAATGTTCTCTGGGCGAGTGATGTCTCCATCTCCATCAATCCCTCCCTCTCCTAAGGAGAAAAGAGAAGACAGTTGGTAACATGTATGCAAGTACGGATCAGCATGTGCAGGTGATCTATTGTATTCAACAAACATTTAGTCAGAAATTACGCAGATCTTGATAGGTAAATAAGCAATAACACATTCCCTTATTTGCAACCAAAGATGCTCGTTAATTTAGGAAAAATCATTCAGATTGTGTGGTCAGGGCTAAACAAAGCCATGTAATAACCATGCTCAAATTAGGAGTTGTACATTAGCCTCAGCAACAGACAAGTAATTCACTGCCCTCCCCTGAGGACTACATGATGACATAACATAGCACAGATCATTTGTAAAAACATGTTATTAGAGACATGACAAAATTATTTCTATTGTGCATCGACAACCTTCTACTAAGAATTCAAATCATTCCAAAGAAACACAGTTTATAAAGTGGATTTTAAAGTTTATAAAAGGAGTAAGGAAAAGGAAATAGGGTTTGTGCATGAATGTTGGTACAGTATTCCCATACGGCCCTTTTTAAAGAAAGGTACATTGTCTCCCAGGTTGGTGTTTTAGAAAGTTAATCTAAGGTTTATTCTAGAGCTCAGCAATTCTGACTTTGAAGAAGCTTGAACTTCTATTTGGTATTAGTCCCTATAAATCTTCTACAACTACAGCTTCTATTAACTGAACTGGAGGACTAGAAAGCAGCAGAGATCAGGATGCATGATAGTGCTTTGATAACTAAATTCCTCATCAATCATCCTGTCAGTAAGTGAAGTGATGCTAGAATTTGTTACCGTTCTTCACGACACAAATACCACAGCAGTCTACTTCCTTCCCATCACTGGAAGGGAGTTTGTATACATCTCACTAGACTTTATAGCACAACAGACAGAAATGGATCAAGAAAATACATTAAAGTCATGGAGCTATTCATTTCTCCAGGTACCTCCATCTCTCCATAAGAACACCAGTTTGCAGTGAGTTATGAAGATCCAAATGCTGCAGCTCTTAGAACAATGTGTTTATCTGCCTTGCTGCCCTTGCCATGAACCTTCTCTTTAACAGCTCTAATACTGAACCACTAACCATTCTCTGAGAGTTCATGGCCAGGTGTCAAAAGTGGCAGTCAACAAGAGTCAGAGTGGTGGAGGGGGGAAAAAAACAGCAAAGAACAGCAATGGAAAAGCAAACACTCTTTTCTACAATACAGTGAGTTTCCTATAGTCTGAAATAAGAAGCAGGAATACTAACAATCCTTCTATTTCCCTTCCAATTTCTAGAGGCTATGGAGACAGAGGGCTCAAACATATCAACAAGTTTAACAGATTACCATCCAGTGAAGTAAAATTCAGCAACTGCACGTGTGTGCCTACTTAGTCTGTTGCAAAGCAAGGTAAAACATGTTGGATTACACCCCTTTGGATTAAGAAGTGTATTTAGTCACAGCCACTAGCCCAAATCTGTTTTATTTATTTATGCTGAGTGTCCACAATCAATTATCAAAACAGAGCTATGGAAGTCCGACAAAGAAGCATATTGCCAGCCAGGCAAGTAAGTTTTCCATCTCTGGCTCTGCTAACAGATATTTGGGCAAGCCAGGGATCTGGAGCACCTCCCCTGTGAGGACACGCTGAGAGAGCTGAGGTTGTTCAGCCTGGAGAAAAGAAAGCTCTGGAGAGGCCTTATAGCAGCCTTCCAGTATCCAGAGGGGGTCTACAGGAAAGATGGGGAGGGATTCTTTATAAGGAGTGTAGTGACGGGATGAGGGGTAACAGTTTTAAGCTGAAGGAGGGTAGATTTAGATCAGATAATAGGAAGGAATTCATTACTGTGAGCATGGTGAGACACTGGAACAGGTTGCCCAGAGAAGCTGTGGATGCCCCTTCCCTGAAGGTCAGGCTGGACCTCAGGGGCTTTGAGCAACCTGCTCTAGTGGGAGGTGTGCCTACCCACGGCAGGGAGGTTGGAACTAGATGATCTTCAAGGTCCCTTCTGACCATTCTGTAAGTCATCTCATTCCCTGTGTGTCAGGCTGACACCAGTGAAGTGGGAAAAATATTGTCAAGCAATCTTAAAGGACTTGACAATTTTCAGATAAGCAAAGCACTCAAGTATCAACTGTTACAACGGGACACATTCCCAGGGCAGACTGGAAATAAGTGCAGAAATGTGACTTGATAGGCAAGCTCACCAATCTCAACCCCTTTCTCAGGTAACAGCCCCCTTCTGCCTTGCAAAATAAGTTCTCTATAAAAAGGCTTCTCTTAGATCTGCACGCTGGTATCAATACCAGCCCTGTTCCTGATACCCGATATTTTTGCTTACGCTGCAACCTCTGTAACACTCAATGCAGGCATTACGTACCATAATAAGGTTCAAAGAGCTCACTGGAAGCAGAATAGAAGTCCTCTAGTTTAAAATCATTTGGTCCTTTCAAGGTCATGCCAAATCCTTTCGCGTGCCACTTCCGCCTCCACAAGACGTACTCAGAGAAGCCTCCAGGACCAGCGCACACATCGGCAAAGTAGAGCAGCTCTGCGTCTCGCTCCTTTATCAACGGCCTCTGCAAAAGGAAACAGAAACTCTACTGACCCAGTAACAGCTCCCATCAGTCAAAAGAAATACACCATAAACTGCACTGCTCAGAGAAGTCTCTTTCAAGCACCTGGTTTCCCAGCTAGTAACCTATGGATTCTCCTTCCTCCCCACCTTCTCCATTCTCTGAGAAAGCACTGCTGTTTGAAAGCTAACTAGAGGCCCTCACCCCGTGGAAGTCCTTAGGGTTTGTAAACATGTAGTCAAAGACATGGTCCATATTTGCCATCTTCATTGCAGCCCTGTGAAAACATACATAGGGACCTATTAAGTTTCAATCTTGGCTCCCAAGGCTGAGAGTAGACATAAATGGGAAAGGGGTATGTTACCAGAAGTTTTGCAAACCTGTTCAGGAAGAAAACCCCACGGATCATCTCATAGGGGTTAGATCTTGTTCGAGCTCGACGCATTTCTTCTCCATCCAGCTCATCAAATACACTCTGCACAAACAGAAACAAAACTGAGCTGGACCCAGCAAGGCTTGAAGGATAGGCAGGCATGAGCATTTCCTATCCTCATGCTTCTTTCTCCTTAGACAGAAAACTCTGTGCAGGGTTTGGTTCACCAATACAGAATCTTTTTCTGTCACATCACGATACTCGCTCCTCTTCTAAGCCACCCCAGTTCTTCAGCAAATTCAGTAACACTGTAGAATTCTGTACTGATAGCACCAGAGCCTGATAAAGTGGTCAGCCACCTCAAAAGCAGCCCCAGCCTAAGGTATTTCTCTCACACACATACAGACACTCACACTCTGCTGCAATTTACAAGGGCATGATAAGATCTAGAAGGGAAGATGGAACACACAAGAAAAGAAAGAGAGCTTATTTCCTTAGCTTACTCAGATCTTCAGCCTTTCAGTTGGACTAAGAAATTCATCTCTTTGAAGGCTGAGGTGCACAAGAGGTCGCTGAACAGACAGCAACACCCAGGTTGTGAGGTCATACCAGTGACACGGAGGTGAAAGAGGATGTTCTGAGCTCTTGCCAATCACCTAAGTAAAACGCTCAATCCTCTTCACTATTTATTTCACTTGCTTCCCCAAAACTTCAGTTCCTCTCTAAAGAGGGGAACTCACCTTGCACTGCAGGACACTACGTAAAAGCTCTTCACTACAGAACTCTGTTTCATCTTCAATCACCATCTTCCTCTGAAACAGGACAAGAACACGGATAATCAGCAAACATGGTATTGGTCATTTCAGAATGCAACATGTACCAGTAATGGATGGAGGTTGCCAACCACACACTAGGCTGTACTAGCAAAAGCATAACCAGTAGGCTGAGACATTATTTTCTCCTGTTAGGCATCTTGAGACCACGTGTGGAATACTGAACCCAGTTTAGCGCTCCCCAGTACGGGACAGACATACTGAAGCGTGAAGGCCACCTAGATGATGAGGGTGCAAAAGCTCCTCGTGTATGAGACTGAGATTATTTCCTTTCTGAACAAACTGTGTCTGTCTACAAGTACTTAACGGCAGAAAATAGAGAAGGTTGATCTGGACTATTAGAGACGGACAGAGGTAGGAAAAAAAGCAAAGGCCACAAGTTTTAACAGAAAAATGGCAATGAGTCACACAGAAATTTTCAACTGGTTATATCAACCATTAAAACAAATGTTCTCTGTGAAATTTCCATTCTTGGAGATACTCAAAACTCAACCAAACAAGGTATTGAGCAACCTGATATAGATGGACCTGCTTTAAGCAGGAAGCTGCACTAGCAACCTCCTAAGGTTCCCTTCAGCTTAGGTTATTCCACAACTCTTTGCCAAAACAATTGTTTCAGACTGAGTAGTCCTGCATTGTTTTAGGCTGGAGAGTACTGAGATCTAACAAAATTACCTTCCCCACAGTCATCCACTCCTTCAACTCCTGGGCATCAGGGATTTCCGTGGTACACTCGAGGCACCAGTCCACCTCCTCGTAGGCACTGGGCTGCAAACACAAGACATGGGAAGAGTCAAAGACATTTTTGCTAACAAAATATGACCAGCTGCTCCCCAAAAGTTTGCCTCCCAATCCTAGCATAAGGGGTTATGCCATGACTTTAGGGCCAACCACAGAGGTTTTCTTCTCATAGTCTAAAAGATGTCTTATTTGTTTGGACTTTTAAATTAAAAAAAAAACAAAAACACCACAAACAAAACAACCAAAAAACCACAAGCCAAAAATCTAACAAAACCACCCCACCACAAAAGAAAACCCCACAGCACTCTCCTCCCATTAGAGTCTGATAATCAAGACCCCAAAATAGCCTAGCATTCTCCAAGTACGTTTTAGAGACACTGCAAAAGAGACATTTGCCGAAAAACCACACTCACTGATGGTGCTTTACACGTTCTTTCTCCCAGTTCTTTCTGAAAGGCTCCCTCGTTCCACAATTTAATTCAGGCTTCAAACAATTTTTATAATCTTGGGAAGGAATTGCTACAGCAGTTAAGATCAAAGTGATGCTGCTCCCCCACAAAGAGAGGCTGCTAAGTTCTACTAACCTTCTTATATTTATTATAGCAGTATCATCCACCTGAGTTAATCATACACTTAGCTGCTGTCAACTGTAGAAACACACTGGAGAATGAGACCTAAACCAATGAGTCTGAAGGACAGCTCTCAAATTCCTGGGTCTCAATGAACAACCTCTGACATTATTTTCAACTGCTGAAAGCAATCTGAAGAATGGAGAGCAAAGTACTATAACATGTACCATACATAACTTGACAAGCGTTGCTACCCTTGACTAACAACAGCTGTGACCTTCTGGCTTACTCTACAGCTGCCAGATCCTTAGGATTCAGTGTTTCAGTGTGTTTTATTCTTTTTAAACACAAACTCACAGCAGCTATTTCGCACCAAATAGTATCAAAATTGGGCTTTGCTTTCATGACAACATCTATTTCTACTTCCAAGTGTACTTCCCTGTTGAAAGACTTGACAAGACACAGGAATAGACATCTAAGCATTTTATTCGGGACTATTAAACACACTCAGGAAAAAAAAAAAAAAAAAACAAAAAACAAATCACCCAGACAGGCATGAAAAATGACATACAAAATGAAAATGGCAAACCCAAAAAAGCTTGATAACAATTTTCTATTTGCATTCACTACCACAAACTCAGAAAACAAATCCTACAGACCACAGCAACAATCCACCTGAAAACAATTTTCAGCCAGAACATTAATACATATTTAATACATGTGACAGAAAGCAAGTTTTGCCATGCTGCTATGGGACAAAACAAGGCCTGGTTCTACTCAGCAGAACCACTTAATAGTTAGGCAGTTTTAGCAGACAACACTAAACACCATTCCCAGACGGCAAATCCTGAACACAGCAACAGAAGAGATTCATACCAGAAAGCACTTACCTCTGGCTCATCCTGCCAATCAATATTGAGCTCCCCATCAAACCCTTTGAGGGTCAGCCCAAAGCCTCTCCTTCCCTTCTGATTGGAGGCCTCAACAATATCCTTCCTGCCTTGGCCATATTTTCCCAGACCTTCTCCTTCTCGGAATCCCATCTTGGCCTATAAAGAAAGCAAAGGAACACACTGAGACAAGCAGACTTGCGTTTATGTACTACTACTGGGGCCAAAGACTGCCAGGGAAAATGGTACATCATCCTGAACTGACTTGAAGGCATTAAGCATTTTTAATCTCAGTTGTGGCTTTCAGGACTTAATACTAAGTTCACTTCAATGAGGCAGGACACAAAAACTAATCTGAAGAATGATGTTTGAGGCAACAGCAAACTGCAAAAGGTTCAGTAATTGAGGAACAGTCTGCTCAGAGGGAGAAGTAGTGAGGAGCCTGGAGCCATTCATCACAGTGCTCAGTAAGCATGAAAGGTTCATAAAACAAAAAATGCTGACACAGGAAAAAACTCACATTGTGATGATATTCTCTGTTGTGAACATGCCCTTACATACATTTCAAGCATCAGTTAAAACTTGACCTAAAACTCATAAAGGGAATGCAAGACATGCTGCTCCTGAAACATATTCTCTTCTCTTGGGTTAAAAGAAAGATATTAATTAACAGCTAGTTTTTCAGGCTTTTCTATTCATAAATTTTAGCAACAGTAGAACAACAACAAAAAGCACAAATGCAGTAAATTTCAACCCCTCCAATATTCATCTACAAGAAAATAAGTAAACAAAAGACTTAAGGATTAAGTTTCATTGTAAGAGAATGTTATCCACATACTCTTTCTTGTGAGAAGCAACAAAAACATTGGGTTTTTTACCAATCTTTATTACAAACAACACAAAAACATGTGACAGGTTTTACACAAAGGTACGTCGTGTTTTCCTGTGGCCTTTGCTACCTGGCTCTGAATCCAACCTTGAAACATACACACCAAATCTGGCAGCCACTGAGACTGTTATATACTCATTTTTGAAGATAGAATTTTGAAGATCTAGTAATCATGGATTATTTTCCTTTTACTTACCTAATGCTACCAAGTCATTTGCCCAGACTTGACAGCACAACAATCTTTACACTCAAATTTATGAGGTCTTAACAATAAAAGCCTCCCAAAATCAGTAGTAAAAGCTGCTGTATTGTGGTGACTGAAAGCACACATCTGGATTGGCTCAGGAGAGCACCCTCCAAGTGAAAGAGAGTCTTGTGCTAGAATCAGCTAGCCCAGATCCAAAACCACACATAGACAGATTCTACGTGATCAGCAATAGGATTTATCTACAGAGAGGCACATTCAGCAGCTCTCAGCCTTTGGATCCCTTAGAGTTTTCAATTCAGCTGGTATCGCAAGTACTATTAGGAAATAAGTATAATGGCATGCACCAAAAAAAATACTTCTCTACAGACTACTATTGCCTTTAAATTCAGGAACAAATTCAGTTCCACATTTGCTGTTATTCACAACACCCTGTCCTCCCACAAAATTTCTCATCCTACATAAAGCAGAGCAGCACTACTTGGAAGAAAAAGAAATACCCTTGTAGAATTATTAAGGTATGCCAGCCAGACTCCAAGATCAAACAAATTAATGTCAATCACAGAATTTATTAAGGCCTTTCTTAACTTAAGCATTGCAAAATAATACATGGTAGGGCTCTTCTTTCAACCTCAGCAAGCTACTTCACTCAGAGATCCTTCCCTTCACATTCGCCTCCCTGCTCCAAGGCCTTGAACATGAATCAACTTTCTTTTGTAACAGGTACCCTCCACAAGCTCTCCCAGTCTCCCCCAGTTGCACACACAGCAGTTGGCTCAAAGGAGGAGAGAACCCAGCCACAAAGATTATCAGCATCACAATCTCTTAAAACAGACTGGTCTTGTCATTTTGCTCTCATCATGTTTTAACGGTTTGTTCCAAAACTGTTTTGACCTACCATGAGTTTTTGGGAGACACTGTTATACATTGAATAGCGAGATGAAGTACCCTCCACAAGAGAGTCTTGTTTGAACTCATTGCTGAAGACTGGTCTTTTTTCTTCATTCTCACTGTCAGACCCACTGCTGCTACTGGAAGACTCTGAAAACAATAAAAGTGAGAAAAGTGAGTATGACTATAAAAGGAAAATGGAATAAAGACATCTCAGTAATAACATTAAGAACTATACAATGTGACTCATTAAATCCTCTCAGCAGATAAATAGAGAAGGCACTTCAGCATCTCAAATGTGCTATGGGAAGCACACAGGTATAATATAAAATACCCTGTAGAAGCAACAACTGTTATCTGTCCCTTTGTCTTGGGGACACACACACAACCCAGGCCCCACAAAGGGCTGGGCAAACCCCCCTACCGCAGCAGAGCAGGCCACAGCACGACCACGACAGCACACTGTGGCGTGCCTGACCTTTGCAATGATCCTGAGGAGCTGAGAAAGTCCACAGAGATTTACTCTCGAGAATAATGACTGTTACTGATATCTTCATAAAACATACTGGATTTTCCTCAGTTTCCTACCAAACTACAGGTGTAAATGCATCCTTAACTTTAACAAAAATCTGTATCAAGTACATGAGCATCTACCAAATGGCCATCACTGCAGAAAGAAGTAGCTTAATCCCTTAGTCCCGATGTTATAAGCCCCATTAGCCACCTCAGTAGTGGGGATCTACAAATTCACTATAGCACATGAGACAGTTTTCCACCTCTACAGTTTATTGATGCATACAAATGCAAGTGATAGAATGTCAGAAAACACCAATCTATTTAAAAATACCCTGACAGAGATGAAGGTTTGAGGAAGATGTTAATCAAGTCAATGGTCCATTCAAGATAATACGTACCACCACAGACAGCAGGCATTCAAAATAAACTTTTTTTGCTTGAAAATCACCTGAGACAGGATGCGGCAGAGCCTTCACAGGCACCAAACAATGAAGCTCTGTCTCTGCTCAGTTCCACCCTGGGATCTACTTGAGAAGAACCTAGGCCTGTACGAGCCATATAGTCCTTGCTGCTGCTCTGCCACTGTGAGAAGCCCAAGCCTATTTGCTCTGGGTTGGATGCAGCTGGGATCTGGGCAGGAATTGTGGTGGTCGATCATTTGTCTGACAGCCTGCTCTGCACCGGCTGGGTAGTGAGGGAGGCCCTACAACCCACCGAGTCCTGCTTCTCCTCTGGTAATATCACTACTAGTATGAACCAATAGCATGTATTTCCTTCCTAAAATTTGTCAAGTACCACATCAGTCACACTAAAATTACTGCTGTGGGAAAGGCCATACAGACCACTGGAGCAGGAATCCACAACAAGCACAGCCACGCTCTTCACAGCTGTGCTTCATTGCTGCTGTTCTCTGCCTCTGGAGCCTCCCTTGTCTGCCAAGTGCCAGAAATCATTCTGTGCTACTTCATACAACTAGGAGAAGCTGAACTGCATAAGTTGCCAAGAGATAGTGCAGAAAACTGTTGCTAGCAGAATTCATCTTTTCCTATTTATCATTTAAAAAGGAATTATTTAGGTCCATAGAAGTGTTAACAAAAGACAATATAATTAAATAGACAGAAGGATTGGACTTCTCTTAGATTTTTCTGATATAAGAAAAAACACAGATTATTTCTCTTCCAACTCACAGATCTCTGTGTTTTCCTGTTAGAGAAAACTGAGCATCAGTGAAGTAACAGGAAACAGCTGGAGAATCAGTGAAGAAAGGCCATTACAAGAAAGTGAAAGTGAAAGACTATAGTTTTAACTACAACTGTATTTAAAACCCTTCCAATGTGTGCTCAATCCTTGTTGCTTAACTACCTGCTTTTACAGTTCAGGACTTGTGTTCCCCTGTAATTACTACGCTAGAGTTTTACAGTATCAACCTTTGAGATTTCCAGCACGAGACAAGGAAGGCTTTGATTTAATTTGTGTTTGCAATATTATATACCTCTCTCAGTTTTCAAACATCTGTGACACAAACTACATGCTTCTCTCCTTCATGAAATTCTTAGACACAAACAAGATCACCAAAGATTTTACTTGAGTCAGTTACTGCTTTCTGTTTCTCCAATACATAGTTTCAATTAACTTCACTGCCTGCTTTCAAGCTGTACGTCTTATTTTCCAGAGGCTCAGGATGTGCCTCAAACACAACACCCACAACATGAATGTCAAGAAGGTCCCTTCACAACTCTTCTTGCTTTTAACATTTGTTAGGCCATGCTCAGCTGAGATCAGATCTCAAACTGCTTCTCTTGTCCAAACTTCTTTCTTTCATCAGAAACTACCATGGGTGTAACAGACTAATAAATGATTAACCTTATCCAAAATTTGTTTTGGAACTGTATCAACTTGATTCTTAAATACTGAAGACTCACAGCCTATTTTGACATATATATGACCTCAATAATCAAAAGGGGGGAAAAATATTTTAAAAATAATGGCTGAATTTTTTAGCTTAGCCCTGAGTCCACAGAGCATTCCCTGCTCTGGCTCCCACACCCTGCATCTCTAACCTCCTCACTCACCTCCAGCCTTGCTGGCCAAGCACTCACACCACACCTTATCACTACGACTACTTCCAAACTGACCCACTCACCTTCCACAAGCACCCTCTTCCATTTTCATAAGACGAAGCCTTCTTCACGTGTCAGGTCCTTTCTCAGTAACACTTTATAACCACGGGAAATCCCAAAACTCAGAAGTAGCAGGCGTGACTATAAGGCAACCTGAAGTATCATGCTGGGAGAGTTTCAAGTGCCCTGCAACAGTGATACCAACTGTGCAGGGCACCCACCTCATCTTTGGTGTTCCCCAAGCTCCAGGTGAGAAAGTGCACTCCAACTTGAGAATGAGTAGGCACTTGATTTAGTTAACCCTGAAACAGTTTTTCTTTCTGAAATCAAACACCTGTGAGCTCTCACAACTCCTCTCTGCCTCCAAAAAGATCACACTGAGTCAGCAAAAATGAAGGTGCTACAATATAGGAGTTCTAATCAACCCGCCCTTTGTATTCATCTCAATTTCCCCCATCTGCAAAAATTTGATTGCTGATTTTTTTATTTTATAAACAATGAGGGATTATGATGTTTCTTTATGGCACAACACCCACAACTCCTCGCTACTTAAAGTTTCCAGACCAGAAATAACTGCTGAGACAGGGAAGATAAATGCTGCTCATCCATTACAAGAGTCTTTACAGCTTTGGACCATGTACTTGTCATCTACCCCAAGTTCTGTTTTCTATGTCTGGGAATTCATATAGTTCCCAGATGAAACTGTTCACATGAGATTTTAAAAAAGCTTAAAAAAAGTTACACGAATCCAAGGTTGTGAACAGAAATAACGTAGGTTTTCTCCTAAAGAGAGAGCATGCCCTTGAAGTTCAGACTATCAATTAGGATTTAGGAGACACAGGTCCAATTCCCAGATATTATTTAAATCCCCCACAGCAGTATATACCTTATCTCCAACCTTACCTTGAGTAGTATGATTACTGAATTGAGTTTCATCATCTGAAGTAGAACTGAGGGTTAATCCCAAGTCTTCTATCCTCTTCTTCTGCTTCTTTTGGGGGCTGCTAAATTCAGCTTCCGTCCTTCTCTTCATTTTTGCTGAAAGATGATGATCACATTTGGTAAACATTAAGCAAAGAAACTTTCTCCTGCATGCTGAAGAGTAAGATGCAGCAGCATGGTGACATAGATAATTTTATGGACTATTCAGTATTATGCTTCTCAACTTACATTTGTGTTCTGTGAAAAGCATTGTCTTCTTGTGAACTTGTCTTTTTTAATAGCTAGTCTAACTGAACAAACACAAAACCTATGCAGAAGCTTCCCTAGTACTGATAACTTGAGTTTCAAATAATTTCTAAAGCCTACTTATCATTAAATGCTTGCAGATGAAGACAACACAGATATCAGCACTTAGATAACATAAATATATTACAGTTAGTTACTGCTACTGAATCAAAGATTCATTTTACCCAAACATACACACGTTAAAAAAAATAATTAAAGAAATAAGGTCAATCTAATGGAGAACACGCAAGGTGGAACCAGTATTTCACAAGAGACACAGAACACCTCTGACCTCACCTCTGCAAATGTTAATTAATAAAAGAACTTCCTTACACGATTTCTGTAAGAAAACTTTATCAAATACGCGTGTTCAAGTTGGAGGGTGTTTGTGTTTTTCACCAGGAATCACTGTCAAGATATCAAGCTTCTGGATGTGCTTAATAAACTTTGCCTAAGCCCAGAGAAAGGAACAGCACTTAAGATGAAGTTTATAGAAACTAGCTGGGAAGGCACGCAGAGGACAAGAACCAAGGAACAGGAAAGCAGGTAAAAATTAAAATGTACAGACACGTGGCACACCAGCTAACCCTCCCTGCTGTTGATAACAAGCAATAAAAACTTATGAGTGTTTATTACACTCCATAGGAATGCTGAGCTAGAAAATACGTCCTGGGGCACCAATTTGAACACGCTGTTATTAAATTCCCTTCCACAAACGTGTACAGGGTGGCTTAAGACCAATTCCTTTATTCTTCCCCACGACTCCAATTGTAAAACCATCCCATTATGACTCCACCGCATTATGGCCTTTCCCTCCTTGCTAGAAGCTCATTTACAGCCAATTAGCTCAGAAAGCCAACTGTATCCTGGGCTGCATCAAAAGAAGTGTGAGCAGCAGGTCACAGGAGGTGATTCTCCCCCTTTACTCTGCACTTGTGAGACCCCACCTGGAGTCCTCAACATAGAAAGGACATCGAACTGTTGGAACAGGTCCAGCACAGGGCCACCAAGATGATTAGAGGGATGGAGCACCTCTCCTGTGAAGACAGGCTGAGAGAGCTGGGACTGTTCAGCCTGGAGAAGAGAAGGCTCCGGGGAGACCTGACAGCAGCCTTTGAGTAACTGAAGGAAGCTACAGGAGAGCAACTCTTTGTCAGGAAGTCTAGTGGCAGGACGAGGGGTAACGGGTTTAAGCTGGAAAAAGGGGAGATTCAGATTAGATATTAGGAAGAAATTCTTTCCTGTGAGGGTGGTGAGGCACTGGAACAGGTTGCCCAGCGAAGCTGTGGATGCCCCATCCCTGAAAGTGTTTAAGGCCAGGCTGGTTGGGGCTTTAAGCAACCTGCTCTAGTGGGAGGTGTCCCTGCACGTGGCAGGGGGGTTGTAACTTGATGATCTTTAAGGTCCATTCCAACTGCAACCANAGGAGAAAGCGGCGGAGCGCGTTGCTCGGTCCGTCTCCCGAGGGCCCAGCGGCGGGTGAGGGAGCCCGTTCCTCCTTCTCCTCCTCCGCCGGCGGCGGCGGTTTCGTTTCCCCGCTCGGAGCCGCCCCCGTCACCGCCCCCCAGGTCCTCCTCAGCCCGCCGGCGCGCGGCAGTGACGCACCCGGAAGTTACCCCTCGCCTCCCGGTTGCTAAGCAACGGGGGCGGCATGGTGGCNACAGGAGAGCAACTCTTTGTCAGGAAGTCTAGTGGCAGGACGAGGGGTAACGGGTTTAAGCTGGAAAAAGGGGAGATTCAGATTAGATATTAGGAAGAAATTCTTTCCTGTGAGGGTGGTGAGGCACTGGAACAGGTTGCCCAGCGAAGCTGTGGATGCCCCATCCCTGAAAGTGTTTAAGGCCAGGCTGGTTGGGGCTTTAAGCAACCTGCTCTAGTGGGAGGTGTCCCTGCACGTGGCAGGGGGGTTGTAACTTGATGATCTTTAAGGTCCATTCCAACTGCAACCATTCTATGATTCAATTCACATTTACCTGTTCCTGTGTCAATTTAGGGCTGGGATTTTATTATTCTCCCCCCGTTCGCTCATTTCTAACAAACCGAGAACAGTTTTCTCTTTCTTCCCAGCTATTCTTTTATTATCAGCTCAACACTCTTAAGCTCCTGGCCTCCTCTCAAGATTCCCCTCTCCGCCGACCCCACCAAAGGGTCCCTTCGCGCCTCAGTTTTCCCGCTAGATTTCAAAACCAGGCGAAAATAACGGCGGCTTAAACGGCAACCCCTCCCTCAGGCAGACGCGTAGCTGGGAGAAAATAAACCCTTCAGCAGAACCAACACCCGAGGGGGCCCGCCCGCGGCTCGCCCGGCCTNGGGCCTGGGCCTAGGCCTAGGCCTAAACCTAGGCCTCTCCGCTCTGCCCCGCTCGCTGCGGCGGCACCGACCTCAGGGGCGGCCTCGCTGGAGAAGCAGGTAACCGGCAGCCTCAGTCCGTCCCGCTGGAGGCGAGATAGGGATGCCTAGGGGTGAAAATATAGTCAAGTTCTATGTAAAATGTTATATATGTGTATATGCACACGGACTTTTTGTAAATATATTGTGTATAAAAATGTACATAGTGTATTAAAAATTTATATAGTCTATAAAAAATGTATTTAAATTGTGTTCACACACCTCTAGCGGGAGGTAAGGTAGAGGTGCACACATAACAGTTTACATTGAAGTTCCATGTGTGTATATATATATACACTTTTTGTAAATATGTTGTGTATAAAAATACATATATAAATTGTGTTCTCACACCTCCACTGAGAGGTGAGGTAGGGGTGCACAGAATTTCACTATATTTTTACCCCTATGTGTACATACAGATCCAATTTTTGTAAATATATTGTGTATAAAAAGTATGTGTCTTGTGCTCACACACCTCCACTGGGAGGTGAGACGGGTGAAAATATAATGAAATTCTATGTAAAATGTTTTTTTCTGTATATGCACACTTTTTGTGAATGTATTGTGTATAAAAATGTATGTTAGTGTATAAAAAAATTGTACACAGATTGCATTCACCCACCTCTAGCAGGAGGTGAGGTAGAGGTGCACATATATTGAAATTCTATGTAAAATCTTATATATACACTTTTTGCAAATATATTGTGTATAAAAATGTATATAGTGTATAAAAAATGTACATAACTTGTGTTCACACACCTCCATTGGGAGGCGAGATGGGGTGTATAGGAGTGAAAATATAGTGAAATGCTATGTAAAATCTTATGTATACATACATAATTTTTGTAAATATATCATGTACAAAAACATATATAGTGTATAGAAGTTTATGTAAAGCTTATTAAAAAATTGTATACAAAGTGTGTTGACGCACAGATAATCCAACCACTGCCTTAAAAGCCACACTTTCTTAGAAATACAGCTTTTTTCATGCTTCTGAAGGAGACAAAGCTAGCACCTCTGCTGCCAGAGGGGTGACCGTGGGCAGCACACCCCCATCCCAGCTCAGGGCCCTGCCCTGACACACTGGTCACTAGTCCTGGTGGCAGTGCAGGTTTCCAACAGAGAAGCCTATAACCTGTTCACCCACCAGGCGCTTCACCTTAACTAACTACAGCTCCCTTACTTGAGCAAAGCCAGAGCAGGTTTTGTGAGGCCAGCAACGATAGGGCTTTTCACACAATAAAAGCCTAATACACATCTACAGATTATTTGTCAATTATTTTCAAACACTAATGGAGCTGTCCTGTACTTCACATTAAGCTTGAAACCCAGGGGCATGCAGCTAAGTACACAGGCATGTATGTTTCATCTTTAAAAAAAAAATAATGTTGTAGTATACTCCTGTCCCTTGATGCTATTTGGGAAGCACAGTTTGATTTATCAAGTTGCTGTAGAATATCCATCTAAATATATGAAGTTATGGCAAAAGGGAATGGCAGGAGGGAAGGACTATGCACAGGAAGCAATTCATTGACTCGTCAGAGTCTATCTTTGAAAAAAATCAAACCCCCACACTGAGGAGGGGACACAGCTGGATTATTAAATCATGTTACATGCTTTGCAAATTTAAATTACAGTCATTGCTAAGGCTCACCAAGTGCTAGCATGGTAGACTACACACGCAAGAGCAAAGCAACTGTCAGACTGATCTTGGAATCTGTAGATGTGCAGGAGTTAAACAGCACACCATCAGTCTATGATGATCCTGTTCTGCAATCCATTAGTACTCCCTCGCAGTTATTCCTGCTGATGACGATAAACAGTACATTACTCTGAAACATTTGGATTATCACACTGCATGACATCTCCAAGGGGACACTGAGATGTATAATCAAGTAGAAGAAAGGATCCGGATCTCAGACCAAAGGAGAGCACAGCACTGGGAACATGGACATCTTCTGCCTAAGTTCAATAGTTCAGCTGACTTTTTTTTTTTTTTATGTTTGGCTCTGTATCCGATAGTCTTACTGAGGAACTAAGTGAACTGGGGGGAAAGCTCTGCTTTTGCCAGTTAAATGCTTTTTCAAGTGAACAGTATTATTACCACTCTTCAACCTTTACACACTACGTACCTACCCGTAAGAGTGGAAAAGCTTTGGTATACTGCTTACATTCTTCATATTCTAGTGAAAAGAGGACACACACAGAAATCACATTGAAGAATTACTCTGTTACTAGGAGCAGCATTATCCCTCTCTGCAATATGCATAAATGCCAGCATAACAAAATAAATACATTTAGCAAAATGAAACAAGCAGAAAAAAAACCAAAGAGCACAGCAACGCGGAAGAGATGCACAGTAGAAGAATGTGCAGTCCTAGGTAGTCAGAGTATTTTCTTCCTACTCCTCTTCATCAGGAATTCCTGTTCCAACACCAGCCTATTTCACAAGTGTTTTGAAGAACCCCCTTCTCTCAGGCATCCTAGAGAACATATATTCACAAAAAAACTTTTACATATAAAATAAAATAAAAAATGAAGGGGAAAGAGGAAAACTCAAGATGTTTGAGTTTCTTTCACAAAAAGAAACCTTACCCTAAGTTTTTAAGAAAGTTGCCTGGCCCACAGATCAGAGCAACCTACCTCCCTTGTTTAAGCTCTACCAATCTAATCTGTCAGTACACACCGCCTCCTTAGGGCAGCATCATCATTCACACACCTTTTCAGTAGGTTCTTTCTTTAGTGGAAGATGGTAAGAGTTACAACTATCTACTAAATTACTGTTAGGGTAGCCACAGGCTTGAAGAGTTGAGCTGTCTTTTATCAGTTCCCGAATACGCAAGTCTGATTTCAAGGAAGTTTAAAATAGTCACACTGCTTACAACAATTAAAACGTGAAGCAAAATCATGAAAATAAGATGGTCTGTGTTTTCTCAGAAAAAAAAAAAGTACCAAAGAAAACTAGGAGAAAGATACTCATATCAGTTGTACAATGGAAAACCAATGCAGAAATGGATTTATATTTTTCTTCAAAATAAACACCGGAAGTACATAGAAATAGCTGAAGAAATATTACAGATGAGAAGGCCTTCCCCCATCCTCTTCGCACAGTGTAAAACAGTCCTTTCCATATAACAGCTAAGTCAAAGGCATACTCTACTGAACATGGAACTTCACAGACAGTGTCATGATAGAATGAGGCAAGACTTGCGCAGTCTCTTCAGGGCGAGTGATTTGCCGTGAGCGTAGTACAACCTACGGCTCAACAGCAACGTTTCGTAAACAATGAAACTAAATGCTTCCTTCCGTGCCTTGTGGTTGCCTTCAAATGCTGCTTCCCTGCCCTGCCAACAGGATATTTCATTAATAGCAGCATTTCTGAAGAGGCAGAGATTTCTCTCCACTGCTACATGTGTTTCTGAAGTCATTGCTATTATCTTCTGGATGCGTTGCTTCCAAATTTTAAAACTCTTTATGCAAAAGACTGAAGAGGGAACAAAGCAAACAAACTATACGAAAAGAGCACTAGCTAAGAAATTCTGGAAGATATAATCTTCTCCATCCCTATCTATCACAAAATAAGTAAAATCAGAAGAACAAACAGATGGCCAGCAGCTCTCATTACAATGCACTTAAGCTCACAGGGTCCATAACCTGCCCTTTGTTTCCTTTACTGCCAGAGGCCTGGGTCAACTCTAGCTGCCACAGGAAGAAGAAAACCCACCCTGGCACTTTTTCCTGAAATACCTCCTCCTGCATGCTGGTGGGGATGGCCAAGTTCTCAAATAGCCTGGGCCGTTCCCTCTGCTGCCTGAAATAAGGGAAGCTGATGTAGGCATTTAAACATGTCATTCCCTAGGGAAAGGGCAGTGATGCATACGAACTATTACATTACACCAAACAGGTCATGAGCGATCACGGAAGCCTGGGTTTTGTATGTCAGCTATCCAGCAAAACGAAAATTTGTTCTCTCACAATCCCAGTTTTGTTTTAGAGATCAAGCTTCTGTACATTCATTTAAAAAATAAGGTCTTTTTTCCCAAATGCTGCTAGCTCTCAGCTCCAGCCTCTTCATAGAATCTCTTTCAGATGTCCAGTCCACTCATCCAGCAGTAGGCAACCAAACACCATTAGGTTGTTCTGGGCAGCACACAGGCAAACGAGTCTGCAGTAATAGTTTTTAGATAATGTAGTAGCTTTCGTTGTAGTAAGAATGCTCCTCAGAGTCTTCACTGTCACAGCCGCTCATCAAAAAGACGGAGGAAATGGAAGAAGTAACACTGCCGTCATTGTCCATGGCTGGTTTCACCAAGACATTCTGTTTCTCTGCATTCAAAATACAGATACAAAAGTTAGCAGTGACCACTGTACCCACAAAGGCTGCTAAATTACTAGTTCTTTGAAAGATAGCCTCTCACTGTCAGTTTGCAATAGGTCTGAACAAGCTGCAGGCCATAAGTCATCTTCCTTTCAGCTTTCAGTATTAAAAAAGCAAAGGGCTTTTTTGGTTTGTTTTCCAAAGTTTCCTACATGCCTTTTCCTGTTAAGATAGCACACGTGAGGAGGAGACATTCCCCATCCCTTCACTGGCACACAACTGGCAATGGCAGTGGCTGTTACAGTGTCCTGCCAGGTAAGGAAGAGGGAAGGAACAAAACATGGTAAGGAGTCCTCAAACAATAGTTGCTCAGGACGCTTATGGCCCTTATCAAAACCCCCACACATTTAAGAGTGCAAGCTGTCCTATCGGTGCCTGTTATGCTAAGGCTCTTGAGAAGCTCTGAATGAACTTCCCAAATGCCACTTGCACCATTACTTCCCTTTCAGCCCATTTCTTCTTAGGAAATCAGGTTTAATGAGGCACACGGTTATCTTCATCTCAATCAAGGTTTCCAACACTGAATAAAAAGACCGCACAGAAACAATTCAGCCTGCCTCCTGAAGTGTGTCATGGTGAGGTTGAACCATTTCCATTTTAAAGAATTAGAGCATCTATCACACGTGATGGTAGGCTAATGAGCTTTTTTTTTTCCTTTTTGGACAAACATGCAGAAAGACCACTGGTTTACCACACAGAAGTGAAGTGAGCTCCAACAAAAGTGCCGCTTCATCCCACCAGCATTAGCTACCTGATGAGACACTTCACTAGTGCCGTGGCACACTCTGCAGATGCACATATTGCACAAGAGCAGCATCAGCTCTGCAGAGATAACAGCAACTCACAGAGCTGGGCTGGGCAGCCTCTGAGCAATATAACATTTCCTGAGGGAATCAGGCTGAATTGGTTACATAAGCGATAATTTCAGATGTCAACTAATACTGCTTAGTGATGTCATTCTGTGTCACCGTGGAGAATCTGAAATGTTTCAAAAACACCTTTCCTTAGGGAAAAGGCTTGACACATTGCAAAATGCGCAATCACGCACTCGCCTCTACAAGGGGAAAACAAGACAATTACTGAAGGGAATACAGCAATAGAAATTTGTTAAGGGGCAGCGGGAAGAAACTTCTACATTTCCGCACCTAGATACCAGTGTGAAGTGCTCTAGAAACAAATTTGAAAAAGGTAAGCAGAAGAGGAATAATCCATGCTGGTGTTATACTTAAAGCACAGTCTTTTAGCTATAAGTAGGTTTGAGGTTATGCATTAAAGTCACAACGGTCAATTCCATAAAAATTAACATGACAAAGCAACTACCAGTTCAGCCACACACTTACATGACACATAGGAATGTAGTCAAGCACACAGAAGAGAATTCAGAGTTTCTCATCAGGAACTTCTCTGCTAAGTTTTTGCAATAATATAGTCAATAGAGTAATCAAAAGGTGCTTGGTAAAGTTTTCAAGGCCCGTTCTTTATAGTTTTGCTTTTATTTATTAATCTCTCTGAAACAGCTCAACCTTTAGTATTGATAAGCTGTCCTGCTTGACTGCACAATTCATACTGACCTATTTTTCAAACTTTTTATTAATTTTATTATTTTTTAATGTGCAGTAAAGCCAGTTACGCAACATACCTCCAAATTAATTTTCTAGTGTTTCTGCTGCATTCCCCAAGCATCTCCTTGGTATATAGGTGCCAAAGTTGTACAAAATAGATGGAATGAGAGATTGTACTCATCATGCCACATCCACCCACCTCTCACCTTTCCGCTCTCTGATAAGGGTCAGGCGATGCTCTTTCATTGCCACATCCAGTTTTTCTACCATCCTGTCAATGCAGTTATCCAGCACCAGAGAGCGTGTCTTTGATTTGATCTCCTGCCTGCAGATAGGGCACTCCACTTTGCGTTTCGTCCACTCATCGATACAGTAGGAACAGAAGCTGTGTGCACAGTTCAGAGTGACTGCCTGGGGAATTTCAGGAAAGAATACTTATTAGTGCATGTTCACACGAGCACTGCCAAAAAGACCCCCACTGAAGTCAGGAAAAAGGTAGATGAACATTTCTTATAAGGGAAGAGAGGGAAGCCCACAACCCCCTTCTTTAGCCTTTGTAGGGGTTACACATAAAATAACTCTTCCATGCCAGAGTGCAGACAAATTTTACAAATTGGTTAATGAATTCAGTGTAGATCACAGCAAGTCAGAAATGCAGACAGAAAGAATTAACCCTGTTAAAAATTCTTTTCAAATTGGAGAAACTAAATTATGGAAAAAAATTTAGATACTACAGAACAACATCTTAAATCACTAAAAAACCCATAAATTTAAACATCGGCTAGCTATTAAGTCATTGTAACAAGGTTAACAAGGTTACTTGCTGTAATGAAACTGAAGTTCTAGCAAAACACAAGCATAAATAACAGCCTACATTTCAGGCATAGCCTGCCTGCCTACCTACCTACTAGTTCTAGAATCAAATGGAAGCAGGTCAGTTTATCTAAACAATATAAACAGTTCAGGACTTGAGCGAACACTCTACCTTCCCTCCTTTACTAACCCCTGCCTATATCTACACCTGAAGCAGTCCAACCCCAGTCAACTTAAAGTAAGGTCCACTGTAAAATGGTTCTTCCCCAAGCAGGCCAGCAGCAGCAGCTCAGAGCACCAACGGAAAACCACCCAAAACTGCTGCAAGCCTATATGCATTTTAGGATTGAGTACTCATCGCTATGCAGGTAGGGACATTAAGGCTGAACTTGCTGCCCAGAAGATTTAGGGCAGACAGAATGGGTTTCTGGACCAGTCCTGACCTGGAACTCACTGCTGCAACTGTTAAACTAGCAAAAAAATAAGCTTCACTATTACTTTAACAGAACTAACATAAGCTTGTCAAATATTTTCTTCACGGGCCAAACCACACCAGTTTAAACATACCTCAATGAAGTGCTCAGAACAGATCATGCACTGCAACTCATTCTCCAACACATCATTCATCTGATTCAACACCTCTTCTTTCTGGGCTCTCACCTTTTCCTTCTCCTCCTAGTGGGAAAGTCCATATGGTCACGTATCAACTAAGAACAAGGTTTTACTCAATGCAAGATTGGCGGGAAGTGCATGTACAGAGGAAAGTAGAACATGTACAATATCATACAACTGCAAGTCTCCACATGCCATGTCTGTGTCTATGATATACCCAGCTCTGCAACCTCTCTCCTCATCATAGTCACGGCACTATTGAGAGTATTCCTACGCACTGTAGAGAACTTAAAAGCAAGGATAGCAGCCATTACCAAAATTGCCTTCAGCCTAAAGAAACCACCAGTTGGATCAATCTTTCCAGAATTCCTTTCAACTCCTTCATGGCATGAGTTCAGTTTAAGTCAACAGCACAGTTCTTTGATGTAAAGAGCAAAACACCCAACAAAATACCTCAAGTACTTAAAAAAGGAACCATAACAATTTAAAACACTTACTTGCATTTAACTGCCCAATAATTTTGTTGTTGTTTGGAGTTAAATTAGGCTCTTAGGTACCACCAATTTCTTAAAACAACAGAGAAATTTTTCCAGTTGAAGCTATACTTGAGATAGCAAGAGTTGCAAAGACAACATAAACCAGAAAGCGTACAGCCAGAGGTGGATGATGTTCTAATTTCCAGGAGTAAGACACAGGAAAAGATCTCCTTAATTATTTTTCCACTCAGCACCTTGTGTCAAGGGCAGGAAGAAATGTGGCTTATCTCATTCATTATTCAAATTCCATGTTGTTTCAGTCCTACGCTCTCTGGTAGGGCTGCTGGAACACTGCAGTTTCACCTGAGTGCACCTTAACTGAAAATTAAGCCCCTCGCTTTTCAAATACCCTTTTTTTTTTTTAAAGAAAGGGTGGAATGGGCCACTTCTGCACAACACACTGTTCAGGTTTTCTTTACAATTGAGAAAGATCTAGTCATGACTGCTTAATACTATTTTACGAAGAGGGCAAAGTGTACCCTCCCCCAACCCTGGAGATCAGAGTCAGCTGCCACCTCAAAATGCAGGAGTTTTTCCATACAGGAGGCACAGTACAGTCAACACAAATGATAAATTAAGCATTTTCTCTGCTACAACATATCATGCTTCACTTAAGAATAAAACAAAGAATTCAGTTATACCTTACCTTGGTTTCTTCCAGTTCTTTATTCTTTGCTCGAATTATCTCCTCAAAATCTTTTTTACTCCGGTTCAGTTCTTCCATCAAAGCATGATGCTGTAACAATATTAGCCCAGAAATTATAAGAGCACCATTATCAGCTACCCTATCAAATATACACGGCTGTATTCACGAGCTTCAGCATACTCACTTCTCCTAATCTCCTCCTAAAAAAGCAACACACGTCTATATAAATTGGAGTGGTAAGGCAGTTTGGCCTTAAAATTGGAATGTAGTGCTAGTTAATTATGACCTTGCCAGTGTCGTGGCAATTCTCATTCCTTCTCCCAGGTTACTCTTTCACTTCAGTTAGGTTTTACAGTCACCATTTTGAGTGAGACACATTTGAGTATCAAGGGATATTTGACAATAAGGATCACAAAAAATTGTCACTGTATGCAGGGTTACCTGAAACTGTTTTCAGATTAGCTTTCCAAAAGCAAAGACCTTTTGGAAAAAAGCCTAGGGAACCTAAGTGTGTGGCAATCTCTTACAAAAAACATTCCTAACCAAGAGTCAAAGTGTTTTTCATACAGTTAAAATTGCCAAAACAACCTTCTCAAAACAGATACTTAGCAGACTGACCTCAAAAAAGCCCACCAGCCAAGGACCAAATTGAATTTTAAAAAATAAAATAAAAAAATCACTGCAGCTATTTAATGCTTTCAAACTAAATGCATATTTGCCGGTAAACAGCAACTCCCACAAAGGGAGGTCTGCCACTTTCGAACAGAAATCTGGTCTGTAGGTGAAAATCATCCAGTCTGCACCAGAGGCAAAGTCCTAGAATTCTACCAAGAGGCCACAGCATTAAGAGAGACTTAAGTATCTGAGATACACAGCTAGACCAAATCTAGACTCATAACTACTTGCCTCTTGCAGGACCTGGGCCAGTTGCTCCTTCAGATTCTCTTCCCCATGTTGACAGTTTTCTCCCTGAGGGGGAAAATAAAAAACCCACAACAAAATAAGACCTTTTTCCTGGAAGAAAACTCTTAAGAGAAAGAAAAAGCAAACAAACATACAAAAGAGGACTCTCTTTAGAGGCTATACTTAAAGAAACAACACTGGTTTTCAGGAAACCCTGGGAGGTCCCTCTCTAGTGTTACATATGTACAACAAATATTAGAGCCAGCATTTACTATGAAGAGTTAAAATGGATATATAATTTACAGTTACATACTCGGAAAACCTACATATTGTTCTAGTTGTGAGGGAACCAGCATGTCCACAGCAGCAAAGAGGTCAACAACAACTCAAACATGACAAAAAAACCTGCAACTCTATCTTTAAGCCCATTCAAAGAGGCCAGACAGACCTACAGCTCCAACTCAGATTCCCTATGTGCCATGCAGGCAACTCCAGATTTTCTGTGCTCTGACAGAGGTATCTCGCCTTCAGCAGCACACTTTAAAGGAAGTAGCTGATAAATCATGAAACTCATTCCAAGATGAATTCTTACTTCCTTCAAACCAGATTTTGAGCAAACTTAAATAGACAGATTTCAGTTTGTTATCTAAAAAAAAAGCTACTTATCAACATACTCCTTGAAGACACTTACAGATTGCATAAAAGGTGATGGTTTTTTGTTTTTTCAAAGTATGAAAAAGTCTCCTTCCCTACAGAGATTAAGGCACCCAATAGCTCACTTGCTTGGAAAGGGAACAGATTTACCATGTAAGTGGGCATTACTTCCACCATACACTAGGGAGAGTCACACTTATGGTGAATACTTTTCAACCTGTCCTCTCTGTAATCACCAGAGATCAAAGACTTGTGGGGATTTTTTAATTAAAGCTCTTTAATTTATTTTTAATTTTTTTTAAAAAAAGAGTTTTTTAGAACTAAAATGTGGTTTTTAACTCACTGAAATTATATACTCTCTTGCTACAACAAACATGTTTATAAAACATTAGCACAAAAATTTTATCATCATTATACCTCTAGCTTCTGCTGCTCTTTCGAGAATGTCCTCTCCAGCTCTTCCACCTGCTGTTGATGATGCTCTTGTTCCGTGTACAGCTGGTCCTGCAACTCCTGCAGCTCCTGCTCCATTGCCAGGATCTCCTTCTGAGCACACTTCCTGCGCTTCTGCTTCACATTCAGGACTGCTGTCTGCTTCTCCTGCACTTTCACCTTTAACTTCATTATGTCTACTAAAGTTTTCCTCAGCATTTCCAAGCCAGTCCATGACTGTGCAAGACCACAGCCTTTCTGGTCCTTAGGGGTGACAGACACAGCTTTCTCTGAGTGCACAGGGCCACTATGCACTGGACCACTATCCTGCTCACTTGGTCCAGGAGAAGGCAGCTTGACAGGCATCTTCCCTGCTAACTGTTTGGCCTCTTCTACCTTCCCCCATGATTCACCTAGAGGTTCACCGCCATAGGACACTCTGTCTCTTTTGGGTCTGGAGTCTGAAGGACCTTCTGATGTCTCTGATTCCTCCAAACAGAATTTACGTTTAGTTCTTGAACTCTTAGCTTTTCCCAGGTCACTCCTTTGGGCTAAAAAGGGTCTGATTTTCTCCCATTCCTCATTAATGACTTCATATTCATATTCAGCAGTCTCTTTGTTTTCCAAAGGCACTCCCAACTGAATACGATCTCCTTCAGTGATAGGATAGACTTTTGCGGGATCCAGGCGCTGTTTATTAAGCCAGACTCCATTTAGACTCTGCAAATGAACAGAGAATCAGCAAAATTTAATATGCAGTTACAGAATCCTCTGCAAGTTATTTCTGGCAACTGTAAATATATCCAACCTCTTCAGTATGGCAATCAGAACAAGCCATCTCTTTAAATATATCTTGTGATATCCAAGTTATAGGCTTGGTGTCTTATTTATTACAGTTACTGCATTACATTAGTTCCCATACATTATTCCTACATTATAGATTCTGTGTACAAGCACTAGGAACAACATTAATATATGTAATTGTGCAAAAGGAAAAGAATGAACTCTAAGAGGAAAAAAATGCCCTAAAGCTTCAGAGGAAATAAGAACTAACCAACATAAAGAAAAGACTCTGCAATAGATCACTGTCAAGAACACACAATATTGCAGTAATTATTCTTGACAATTAATGTCACCTAAAATCCTAGAAGAAACTGGAAAAGACAAAGCAGAACAGCTTATACAGCTTAAAGAAAAGAGACAGTTCTCCATAAAAACAAGGGGAATATAAACAAGGAAAATGTTCTTCTAGAGATAATGTTCAAAGCAGAACAAGGGGTTTGAAATTAGGCACTAGCTCAAGATACAGTTTTACAGCAAAACTGATCAAGATGAACTGCAGAATCATTAACAAATGATGTATCTCAAAGCGATTTGATAAAACAACTCAAAAAAATGGTAGCAGTGGTAACACAGAGGAGATGTTAGTAGCTAAGGTACCATGGATGTTTCCAATCATGCAAAAACTGTAAGGTTTTCGAGTTTATACAAGTTCTGCAACAGAGTATTGATAAGAGCACAGTCATTCTAACAGTATCTACTCCATTCCTTTCTGACTACTCTACTGTTGATCCAAATATCCTTCAAATCTGCATGACATGTTGAACTTTTTTTTGTTCTACCAGTGCTGTTTTAAAGCAAGTTACTGATTTTACAGTAACATTCAGGTTTTCAGCCTAAATGAGAAAGTGGGGAGATCATGATACAAAACACCCCACATTTCTGAAGTCAGTGAGACCTAGCTGAGGACTTGGATGTCAGCATTTTATTCTAATCAGCTGAGGAAAACTTTCAGAAGAAATTTGTTTGAACAAAACATGAAACATGTTTTTTCCAACAACAGGATCTTGTTGTAGTTGATTATAATTAAAGCAATTGTGTTACTTTAATAAGGAGTATCAGTTTATCCTTTCATTAGCAGAACATGAACATTGTCCTTTGGAACACTGCCAAAATTCATAGGAATTTTTTTTTGTTTAAGAAAGCAACACAGAACAGGTTCACAGACTGCAAAGTGCCCTTGGTGAGACTACAGTTGTCTGAAAAATGCTAAACCAAGACACAAATCTACATACAGAAGGCAATATGGTTTCATCCCAATTGCAGCAGACTGAAGCTTCCTGCTGGAAGTGCAGAACAGGAAAGACACATTCCCTTGGACCCTCTGTCACACCTATACCATATTGTATCATAGCCTATACGTTGTTTTAGTCCAAACAGGACATTCTCTTCAGTGGATCTCAGAGTGCAAAGTCTTTAATCGGTCTCCGTACCTTGTTATCCTTGACAGTCCACTGCCCCTCTGCATTTTGCTGGAAAACACAGTGCTTACGAGAGATCATCAAGGGACAGGTTTTTGACACCAGCTGGTACGTGAGATCTAATCCTCGGCCTACGGTTACCTAAAAACAAAGGAGTTTAGTAACTGCAATCAGCAACAACATGGTTAATTCAGTTTATGTCATTTCAATTTAAGTACAGCATCTTATATCTATTTCCAAAGAATTTGCAGTAATATGATTTTTTTTTTTTGCATTTAAATTCAAGAATAGATAGAAAACAGAAACCTACAAAATTTGAAGCATTCTCTTTCTCTCACATCACAGGAAATCTGATTGCTCTAAGGCAGGTTACAGCCTTGGTTTCATAGAAAACTCTCTCAGCAGTAAAGCTGCTCAAAGCCTCTCTCCATCCATGTCCCACCTTAACAATCACCTAACACTGTTTCTTCAAACCAGTACAATTGTTTGTGAGTCTCTAGATTTATTCTTACTCTTCTTTCACTAGTTGCACCAACTGTCTTGTGAACAAGATGAAGGAAAAAACAGCCCAGAAAATTGCCATAAAAAAAGATCATTTAACCCTGCCCAAAACGCACAATACATCTGTAAATGACACCATCAATCTTACAAATCAGAAACTAAGCTACATGTAGTTCTTAACCAGTAGTAAAAGCAGTCTAAATAACGTGATTAGAATCTAATAGCATCTTCTGAAAAAAGGGACATAATTTAATTGTACCGTTTCACAGTATCTTATTAAATCAGATCTAATTGCAGACAGCCATTTCAGGCACAGCTTTGCTCTTTCTCCCTCCCTCCTTTGCAAGATCTGATAATCATACACACTTTTGTTATTCATCTGTGCATTGCACAAGTTTCCAGTCAGCTTATCACGTCTTTAGACAACTGCATGGATCCAATGTAATACACCTGGAACACACAGCCAGAAAAAGCAGGACAAACATATTTGAGCAGAAGCTCACAGTTAAATCAGGTGAAGAATATTATAAAAGCACAATCTAGTTTTTACGCCTTAGATGAAAGCTGTCCTTCTTTTCCCCTGCAATCCCAACTCATTTGCATCACACCTTCCAGTTCCTACAAAACAGAAAGATGATGCCATTGCGAAAAGTTCATTGACTACACATCACCTGAGCAGGTCTCACCTTGAGTTTAAAGCAAGAACTGACTCCTGCATGAACTAAATGCAAGGAAGCAAGTTTAACCATGTTTGGTTCCTACCTCTGAAATACTTCATACATATTAGTATTCTATCAACGTGGATTGCATAGGTAAGCACAGGTGGATTCAGTTATCAACTCAGCTTTGCATTTCTCCCTGCAGTTGCAACACAAACGCCTGACCCATGTGAACTGTTATTTGTGCCCAGTGAGCGTCCTCACACACTAGTAGAAGAGACCAAGTATGGCCACTCACAAAACTTCCCCTTGATCAACTTGACTGAGCAAACTGGGGCAGGGGGCCAAGACGTGACCCAGTGGCCAGCTGGAGCTGGCTGCTGCCCACAGCAGTCCTGGCAGACCCTGGCACATCTCCAGGCCTCAGCAGTGCAGTCTGGCATAGATATTTAAATCCCCAGTGAAAGCAGCCCGTGCTGACATGCTAGACTGTGGCCTGGCAAGCCTGCAGTACCAGGATGCCATCAGTCTCCCTGTTGCCCATGATAAAGACTGCAGTGCTGTGCAGACAATCGGAGTAACAACACCTTGAATGAGGTGGTGAAAGAGATGAGGCCTCACCTTGAGTACTGCATTCAATTCTGTGCCCCTCACTGTAAGAAGGACATTGAAGTGCTGGAGTGCATTCAGAGGAGAGCCACCAAGCGGGTGATGGGTCTAAAGAAGTCCTGTGAGGAGAGGCTGAGGGAACTGGGCATGTTTAGTTTGGAGGAGGCCAAGGGGAGACCTCATGGCCCTCCACAGCTACCTGAAAGGAGGCTGTAGAGAAATGGGTGTTGGCCTCTTCTCCCAAGTGAATAATGGTAGGACCAGAGGAAATGGTCTGAAGTTGTGGCAGAGGAGGTTTAGATTAGATATTAGGAAGAATTAGTTTACTGAAAGAGTGGTCAGGCCCTGGAATGGCCTGCCCAGAGAGCTGGTGGATTCACCATCCTTGGAGGTATTTAAGAAACATGCGCTTCAGGGCATGCTCCAGAGGCTGAGATGGTAGGAGGGTTTGTGTGTGCATGGTTGGACTCTCTCTCAGCCATCCTTTCCAACCATGATGATTCTATGATTCTCTGCACAATTAGTGGAGCCCTGGCTGCGTGTTTTCAGATGTATTATCTCAAGCCCTTCACTGAGCATACCTGCACTCCTCCCAGCCCCAAATCCATGACAGGAAAATAACAAAACTACAGATTTGCTTGAAGAGTTGCCTGGCATTAAAAAATGAGAGTGGTACCTTTTGCAATGTGTCAGCACAAAGCAAATGGGCACAGCATGAACCCACAACACCCAGCTGCTCGATGCCAACAACCACAACAGCAACCCCTTCACAGGTCTCCAACCTCCGCACAGGCATCTGCCTCCCGGGACTAAGGCAAAGGGTAAAAGGACCTATTCGGGCTTTTCCATTAAAAAATCCAGGATTGCTGAAAAAGGGTTATTTCTGTACCACACTTACACACAACTGAAGCAGATAGAAACGACGACTGCGTTCGCACTTAAGCCACAAACCCCAAAATACCTCATGCACCACTAACCTCACCAAAGCATCACCCTGCTCATTTGGCCAAGGATTCTCCGTCGCCGCTCGCGTTACCGTCACACCAACGGCTCCCCCGTGAAGCCAAGGGCGCGTTAAAAGACACGAACGGCCGAAACCCCGGCGGGCCGGACCCC
>VXBW01001032.1:0-32329 GCA_013400375.1 Thinocorus orbignyianus | reverse complement strand
GCTTTGCTTCTTTATTTGTGCTGTCCTTCAACCTCTGCTGCCTGTTCTCCCTCAGTGCTGCATGCCAGATGTCTCTTGAGGTCTGCAGCAGTCCAGAGAAACCTGCTGGAAGGAGAAGGCCTTGGGCCTTTGTTCAGGGAACACCTTTTTCCCTACGTTGCTGTCAGTCCTAACTATCTGATGGTCAGATCCTGGCTGTCTGACAGTGCCGGGGCAGGCTGCTCTTAGTCTTGTATCTGAGCTTTCTTTTGTTGTCACCTGCTGTTTCCATCCTGTCACTCTCCTGATCTCTGACTCATCTGCTCCTTTTCATTGCCCCTGAACTAACCCTTGCTTCTTTTTTGCCTTTTATTTCTCCTGGCTGGCTGTCAGAGAGGTGGAGGGGAACCTGCTTCCCTTGCCACAGCACCACGTGGATACAGGAATGGGCCTGGAAAGGCTGGTGACAATTCTGCAGAACAAACGCTCCAACTATGACACAGATCTCTTCACTCCCATCTTGGATGCCATTCACAAGGTGATGGTGCTTCTGCTCAGAGTCATGGCTTAGCAAAAAGCTCCTTGAATGCAGACTGCTCGCCTGGTACCATGGTACAATCTTCTCTACATGTCACTGTGTGGTATTTTGAGATGGGTCCAAAGCGGCATTCCGGGGAAAGTGGGGGGAATTCCAGGTTGGAAATCGACTGGGATATCAACACTGCTGGTTTGTTTTTCCCCCAAAGTTTCTTAAATTCCTCAGTGCAAGGGCATTGGCTGACTTGTCTCCGGTACAGAAGTCTTGGTCTGTAATGTGCTGGAAAGATTTAACAGTTATATCTTAGGTGCACAAGGTTCAGAGGTAGTTGAGAATCATGATGTCAAGTGTAGCTGGCTGCTTCTTGCGTTGAAACTTTTCCCTCTGCAGCCATTAATTTCTGCTGATCTGTCTCCCTACGTTCTCTTTTAGGGCTGTGGGGCCCCCCGATACGAGGGTCTGGTCGGGGATGCTGATGCTGGGCGTGTGAACATGGCCTACCGTGTGGTGGCAGACCACGTGCGCACCTTGTGCGTGTGCATCACTGATGGCATCTACCCAGGCTTCTCTGGAGCAGAGTAAGGACATAAAAAAAATGGCATGGGGTGGAGCAAGTTAGGTCTGGAAAGGAATATGGATGGCCAGAGGGAGATGTTCTGGTTTGAGCCCAAGATGGGAGTGCGTGAGCTATGGGGAGGCAGGAAGATGAGAGCTTAGAAGAGGTTCCAGCCTGCAGGCTCATCCTTGGATGGGTGTAGAGTGTGAGGAGCAGCTGGGTTGTGTCAATAGATCGGGCCAGAGGAGCTGTGTTGGGGGTGTGCTGGATGTGGGATCTGGGCACGGATGTTCACATGTATGGGGAATCATGCTCTGCTTTCAGACTGGTGCTGCGTCGGATCCTGCGCAGGGCTGTCCGCTTTTGCTCTGAAGTCCTTCACGCTCCACCTGGGCTCCTGGCCTCCCTGGTACCTACTGTAGTGGAAGTGCTGGTGAGTAAAAACTGCTACCTTGAGGGATAGGGCAGGAAGAATATCACACATGGACTATTAAGCCCCATGTCCCTTTTCTGTGCGCTCTCAGGAGAAAATTGTGAGTGTAAAGAAGCTCTGGGAGGGTGTACTGAGTGCTGTGTATCACAGCAGTAAAAGTCTCTTGTCTCCTGATTGTGATGGGAGGAAGGAGGCCTAATGTGACCAGGGATTCAGTCTGTAAGGGTATGCAAGTGCACGTTGTTGTTTCCTGGGGGCGGTGGCTTCCAAGCTGTCATGTCTGGTTAAAGCCATCTGAAATTGGCCCATGTGAGTACTGACAGCATCCTAAAACCCAGTTCTTTCTTCCTGTTGTAAACGGATGTGTTTGCCAGCAGATGCTGTGCAGGGTTGGGTCACAGGGAAATAGCCAGGAGATGGTAGCTGCAAGTCCATGTGTCATTCTCCCCCTTTGCTTCTGTCCCTGGGGCTCCTTTAACACTCACCTGCCTGAGAAAGCTCTGTAACACTTGTGGCATGCTGTGAGAAGATGCTGAGGATGTTGTGACTAATGGAGGCTCACTCCACAGGGAGATGCCTATCCAGAGCTGACGAAGAATGCAGACCAGGTGAGCAATGTGGAATTCCCTAGAGAGAAGCCTTCTCTCTCACTATCTTTGTGAGGCACTGCTCTCAGGGGGAGAAGTCAGCCCTTCCTCAGGACTTAGCTGGAGGAGTTTGCGTAGCTGCCTCCATAACCATGGTCTTATGGGTGGGCTGAAATTTGCTTAGAACATGTTTTTATCCTGGGCACGAGAAGTATCTGTAGCATATTTCCTTGTGGGACCTCTAGTAGATCCTTACCAGGGACTGTTTGTCCTGGTATAAGGCAGCTGTTGCTTTAAAAAAGTTGGGGTAATTCTTTTGTTCAGTGCAAGTACGGCCTGTCCTACCATGGGTGCCTTTTGTCCAAAGAGGATTGGTGATTTAAGGCTGGTCCTGGCTTGCTTCTGCTGACAGCAACTGTGACAAGTAATTTCTCTGACTGTTCCAGCCATGAAATTTTAATTGGGTCACAGGCACAAATGTCTGGCAGGAACATTTGTCAGCCTTCAGCCCTCCCCAGGTGGATGGTCACCGTTTCCTTGACAGGAGTGGTGACAGGAGGCACAATGACTTTGGTGCTGTTTAGTAATGCGTTGTAGCTGTGGTGTGATGGATACCTGCAGAACAAAAAGGTTGGTTCAAGCAGTGTCCTGGTTTGGGGTGGAGCTGAGCCAACTCTGTTCAGTGGGAGAGGCTCTTGCTGGTACTTGTTACTGTGGCAACCAGGGTCAGCTGACTTGGTGGTTGTCCATGGATGGGTTGCACTTGTGGGGAGGAGTGGACAAGTCAGTTGACCCAAACTGACCGGTAGGGTCTTCCATCCTATCTGCCATGCTTGGTATAAAAGCTGAGGGATCAAAGAGGCTGGTTCACTTCCTCCAGTGGCTCTTTTTCTTCAATTACTGATGCCTGAGGAGGACCATGTCAGTTTGTCCGCCTTTGACCCTAATCCATGGGTTCCTAAATCAAGATCCCGTCTGTCACTGAGGCCAGTCTGCAGCTTTCCCAGTGCCATCTCCCTGGGAGCGTTGGCCAGCCCAGCCCAAACCACAACAGATCAATTGTCCCAGCTGACCCTCAGTGGTCTGGGGTGCAGGCTTCAATCCTGTAGCTGTATAGCAACAGAATGTTTCATTTCCACCTTTGGGGTGTTGGTTGATCTGTTGTGGTTTGGGCAAGGTTGGTCAGTGACCATNTGATAGATACTCCCCCCCACCGTTTGCTCAAAGAAGAGGAAGAAGAGAGATGAAGAGATTAATGAGTTTAGAAGGAACCTAAACTACTTTAGTGAAAGAATAATGATTAAGTTAAAAAGGAAATAATGAAATAGATACAATATATGTACAGATATATACAAAGCCATATCAGGCTTCAAGGGAGATGTCACTGACAGGCACTGGGGAAGTTTGAGGCTGGCCTCAGTAACNCCCAAACCACAACAGATCAATTGTCCCAGCTGACCCTCAGTGGTCTGGGGTGCAGGCTTCAATCCTGTAGCTGTATAGCAACAGAATGTTTCATTTCCACCTTTGGGGTGTTGGTTGATCTGTTGTGGTTTGGGCAAGGTTGGTCAGTGACCATATGATAGATGCTCTCCCCCACCTTTTGCTCCAAGAAGAGGAAGAAGAGAGATGAAGAGATTAATGAGTTTAGAAGGAACCTAAACTACTTTAGTGAAAGAATAATGATTAAGTTAAAAAGGAAATAATGAAATAGATACAATATATGTACAGATATATACAAAGCCATATCAGGCTTCAAGGGAGATGTCACTGACAGGCACTGGGGAAGTTTGAGGCTGGCCTCAGTAACGGATGGGAACTGGATTCTGGATCTCAATTCAGGAACCCACAGATCAGGATCAAACTGACAGGGTCCTCCTCAGGTATCAGTCACTGAAAGAGCCAAGCCATTGAAGAAGAAGCCAACATGACCTCTTTGAGCCCTCAGCTTTTGTACCAAGCACAGCAGATGGGATGGAAGACCCTATTGGTCCGTTTGGGTTGCCTGACCTGTCCACTTCTCCCCACAGGGTCAACCACCAAGTCATCTGACCCTGGTTGCCACAGCAACAGACATCAGCAAGAGCTTCTCTCACTGAACAGAAAGTTGGCTCTGATCCACCCCAAGCCAGGGCAAGCAGACACAGCATCCTGTTAGACACCTGCTTGATGTGCTTTGAGCTGACAGTAGTAGGTCTGAGCTGAGCTGGGGAGCTCCCTGAAATGTTGTTGCTAACCCTTCTTCTGATCCTTGGGCAGATCATGGATATGATCAATGAGAATGAGGCAGCTTTTCTGTCCTCCCTTGAGCGTGGGAGGCGCATCATTGAGCGGACAGTGCAGCAGATGGAGCCCTCCACAAATTTCCCAGGTGGGTCTCACTCCTCTGACAAGCTGCACTCAAAGATGACTTGATCCAGGCCCTCACAAGTATTGCAGTCAAAACTCTGGTGGATGTCTACCTCCCTCACATGTTTTCAGTGACCTTGTAGCCCTAGGCAGAGGAGCAGATGTTGCTCCTTTCTTCAGATTACAGTTGTTTTCTAGAACTTTGTTCTCACAACACACCAGGCACCAGGAAAGTTAGAAGCATTTCCTTGCTGCTTTATTGACTTGCTAACTGGATCCTTACAAGACACAGCTGAAAGGAGGAGCTCAGGACCCAACCAGAGCAGCCACCTGTCTAAATGTGCTGCTCTGAATTTCAGCAAGGATGGGGCTGTGGGGCATCATTAATACTCAGTCCTGCACAAGAACTACTGCACGGCTTCTCTTCCCTTCCCCATCACCAGTGCAGTTGCACACAATGCAGGTGAATCCAGTTACCAAGACACGCACTGGATTGGTCCCATCCAAACAAATCTTGAGATGCTTTTGCTTTCTGTGTTCACACAGAGTTCATGTCCTCCTTTTTGTCCTACAGCTGAAGTAGCCTGGTCTCTCTATGGGAATTTGGGATTCCCTCTGGATCTGATTGACTTAATGCTTGAAGAGAAGGGAATCAGTTTGGATTCAGCTGCTTTTAATGAACTTGTTCTTGAAGATGCAAAGGTAAGAGGGAGACTCATGTTGTCTGAATTTAGAGCCTTCTCTCTTTCCTGTGAGCGTGGAGGCAGAATTCTTTTCACTGCTGAGGCTCTTTGGATGCACCACAAGGCCATGTGCCTTTTCCTTGAAGGGGAAGTGAGTCTGAAAGAGCAGTGTGGTGCTTTTGCTTGTGGGTGTGGGACTGAGGACTACTGGCTGGCGAGTCTCTTCAGATCAATAGAAATGCTTTATGATACTGACCATTGCCAGAGAGGAGGTTATCATGGAATTATACAGGTTAGGATTGTCCTCTGTCAGTCATGTGTTCCTACTCCCCACTCAAAGCAGAGCCAGCTTACCCCAAAGTGCAAGTGATTTTATGAAGTTTACAAAATCTTCATGGTCTCTGTAGTGCTAGAAGACTGGCACTGCCCACTCTGTGCAGTAATCAGTTTAAGATCTTGCTCTCCTGAGCTTTAACAGCCTGGAAGTTTCACAGCTACACGGTGAGCTGTGCTGGGAGGGTTGTGTTAGCTGTTGCTCATGGCCTGCCTGAAGGCTAGCGCAGAGTGATACTGAGTGTTTGTGGGGTTTGAAGGAATGGGGTTGGTTTAGCAGTAACCTCCATCAGCCTGGAGGAAGGTGGAACAAATTGTTCCTAGCCTTGTAGCTCCTGCTACCAGTTTGAGTGCCCCCAGGAATCTTCCATCTAACTGTGCCTTTGCTCTGCTGTAGCGAAAGGCTGGTGGCCCGCAGGCAGGACAGCTGGATGACAGAAACACGTGCCTCGATGTGCACTCGCTGGCTCAGCTGCAGAGCAACGATGTGCCTGCTACTGATGATTCTCCAAAGTACGCCTACACGCTGGGGCAGCATGGGCAGTACGGTAAGTGACCAGGTCCCGTCTGTAAGGCAAGTTCTGCCTGAAGGCACTGCAATCCTTCACCAGGCTCCTTTTACTGCCTAACCTCATGCATGCAGAAAATATACTTTGTGGCTCAAACCTGCCCACTTTGCTGCCACATCTTTTCTCTGCACTGTATCTCATCCCAAAGCAGGTGCTTTTCTTACCACTGTTGTTGTGTCCCCAGGAAGGCTTTGGGCTGGTGACGAGGCTGTGAGCTCTGGGTTGGTATTACTGTGCAGTAGCGAAGCCAGGACTGTTGATTTCTGCTAGAGGTAATTGTCTCCCCAGCAATTAGTCTTCTGGATGTGAGTACTTGGCAGAATGAGGAATAATTATGCAAAGGCTTCAGGCAGTTGTTTAAAATAGTGCATTCGCTGTTTCTTTGTCAGACCACTAGATGCCAGTGCAGGCTTTTCATCAGTTAGGGTAACTGGGATTGCTGATGCTCGAGGGAAAGCATAAAGCTAAACCACAGAGAGTAAGAGGTGGTGTGGCTGTCACAAACAATTGGAGATCGCTGCATACAGCCAGTTCCCTCTTACCCAGTGTGCTGGGGGCAGCCCACATTAAGCAGAAAGTGGGGCAATTCGAACTATATGTGCTACAGCAAGAGCATAGTCAGGGGAGGGGGTGGGAAATCCAGCAGCAACTCTGGCTGGAATCTCCAAGCTAGCATTGTCCCACCTCCTCAGTCACTGAATCCTGGAATAATTGAGGTTGGAGGGGATCTCTGGGTGTCCCGTCTCTTGATCAAAGGAACATCAACTTCTCAGTCAGATCAAGTTCCTTAGATCTTTGTCCGTTTAAGTTTTCAATATGTTTCAAGACAGAGATCCCATATCCTCTCTGCACCCTGTTCCAGTTCTTTATCATCTTAGTGTGAAAAGTTGCTTTGCTTATGTACCACCAGAATTTCCTGTACTCTAGACGTAGTCTCACAAATGCTAAATAGGGATGAATACCCACTTTCCTTGACCTGCTGGCTACAGCCCAGCAGGAAGGCAGTCTTTGCTGCAAGGGCACCCTGATGACTTATGTTCAGCTTACTCCTAAGGACTGCAACGTTTTTGTCAATCCATTTCTGTAGCCTGCTGAGATGCAGCAGGAATCTTCAGTATATCAACCAGTCTCCATAAATTTATTGCCATACATAAGCAGGATATGGGAACGTTCTCTCTTGTCATGGATAGTCATTATTGAAGATGTTAAATGATTTGGGCCCTAATATCAGTCACCAAGTAGCTCAACTGGTAACTGAGTATCAGTTGAACATTGAACTGTTGAGCAATGCTCTGTGGGGCCAACTGCCCAGACAGTTACAGAACCACCTTATGGTCCACCTGCCCAGTCCATGTCACACAAATTTGGCTACAAGGAGGCTACAGGAGAGCTTGTCAGAAACTTTCTTCGTCAGGAAGGTGACATCCCTGTCTTCCCTTGTCCACCAAGCCAGTCATCTCTCCATAGAAGACAGGTTGGCCAAGCATGCAGTATGGCGAGATGCAGACATGTATGTGCTACATCTTGCTCTACAAGGCTTATGTGGAGCCAGACTGGGTGTCCCGGTCTGGTTAACTGCTACCCAGCAGGTCTGTCACTAGGTAGGTGAGGGTTAACTTGATTCCAAATAACAGATCTTTTGTCCTTTTTGCCAATAGCTGTTCCTCTCCTACCAAGGCAAAGGAAAGTGCCAGCTTTCAGTATAGACTAAGTGTTGGCAGGGTTGGCATGGGGAAGTGACCCCTCCTTTCCCGTTGCAATCTTACAGGGTGTGTGCACTAATTGCTGCAATATTCTTCTCCCTGACAGAGTTCAGCCCATGCCAGGCCACTGTCCTGATGCTGTACAGAGATCAGTCTCTCCAGAAGGAAGTTGGTGCAGGGCAACGTTGTGGTGTCGTCTTGGACAGGACTAACTTCTATGCAGAGCAGGGCGGGCAAGCCTGTGACCAAGGCTACATGATACGTCTAGGACAGCAGGTGAGACACTTTGGTGCCTGAACCCAATGCCACCATGGATGGTGATGCCAGGCAGACTTCCCCAAGTGATGAGCTGTTTTACTCAATTTGCAAGCTGCTGACTTCTAGAAGTTCCCTTGGTTTTGCCTCAGGGTTGGGAGAGTGAGGGAGATGTAGCAGTAACTTCACAGAGGTGGACCTGCTGCTCTGGTTGTCTTTCTCAGCCCTATGCAATTTCTCCTGGGTGGGAAATGCTGTAAAGTCTTTATTGTGCTGCAGTCTTGCCAGCTGAGGTTGCAATGCAGAGAGAATGCAATCTATGAGAGCCCACAAGATGAGTAACTGGTCTCTCTCCAGTCCTGGACAGTTAACTGCAAGCAGGGCCCAACCTGAAACCCACTTCACAATCTCTTATCCCCACTAGAAGCATCAGGAAGGACCTCCACCTTTGCAGCATGTTCTTCAGCCTTGCCAGAGGGAGAGCTGTCACCCTCTCATAGGGAGTTACATGGAGTGCAGCATTTTCTCCTCCCCACATTCCAGCTCTTGAGAATCACCTGTGGGCATTGATGCTGCCTTCTTAGCCTTGTAGAATGCATTAGCGCCTTGCTCAGCACTTCTCAAGCTGAAGCAGAGATCAACTTTCTCTTGCCAGCCCAGTGAGGCAGAAATGGCACCTTGGATGCCTGAGACAGATGCCTTGACAGCTGCTGTCCATTTTCTCATGGACAAGTATCTTTGTTAGGAAAATTTCATCAGCATGGGTGCTGTTGCTGCCCCTCCGCTGCAAGCTGACAGCCTCAACATGTTGTACAGGGAGTGGCTGGATGCAGGGAAGGCTTGAGGCCCTCTGGTTGCTTTGGCAGTAAGTTTGTCTCTGCTTTTCTCACCCTGTTGTTGTATTTTAGAGATGGATGAAGGCTGTGTTTCCTGATCAGATCAAGCAGGCACCTGTCCCATGTCGCTGTATGTTCCCTATGTCCTAACTCATCTTTCTGTCTCTCTCTGCTCAGGATGTACTCTTCCCTGTAGAATCGGTTCGTCTCTGTGGTGGTTATGTGGTCCATGAGGTCACTGCTGTGGAAACCTTACGTGCTGGGGACCAAGTGCAGCTCTTTGTGGATGAGGTGATAACTCATTGCTCTCAACTTTTTCCTGGGCTTGCCTTGAGAGTCTTTTGATGTCCTCAGTAACCTGGGCACAGTAGAACCTTGTCCCTTGTATTCCTCAGACTGCTTTTCATTGTGATGTGGAATGGGAAGGACACCTCACGTGTAACTGTAATCTTCTGTGAGCCATTACTCTGTCCAGAAGTATCCAGCCTACCCGTTGGTGTTTTACAGAGGTGATCCCATGGGAAAAGAAATTAAAACTGCCCTGTGACATAAATTCATTTGACGGCTGTGCTGTCTGTTGTTTTCCCCCTCTATCTTCTCCCATCCCCTCACATGCAGCCTTTCCCTTATCGCTTCCTGCCATCCTCTGCTCCCAATGAGCCGTGGAGATCCAGCGCTGCCTGACGCCTCACCTGTGCTTTCAGGCCCAGCGAGTAGCCTGCATGACAAACCACACCGCGACCCACCTGCTGAACTTTGCGCTCCGCCACGTCCTTGGTGACAACACAGAGCAACGAGGGTCCCATGTGACAGCAGAGCGGCTGCGCTTTGACTTTGATACCAAGGTGACTCTGGACTTCTGTTTTCTTGTTCTCAGCAGCACCAGCATCCCAGTACTAGCCTTCTCTCCAGGGATTCTTCTCTTCTTGCCACAATGACTACTTTAGAGACTGGTCATGTTTTATCTGAGCAATGAAACTTGGCCCTCTGAATGGGACTGGTGCTGCTTTGCATTGACCTGACTTTGAGCAGAACTTGCAGAGAGGATGGATGGGGGTCAGAAGGGAAAGGACTTAACAAGGCCAGTGATTATGGGGCTGACCTGAGTAGTCTAAAGGGGTGTCCAAGAGATTTACCAGCTTGGATGTGTCTGATGTCTGTGCTGGTCATACAGGTGAGAGAGGTTGAGCACTGGTCCTGGTAGTCTGTCACTCATTGCAGCATCTCTCTTGAAGACTTTGGTTGATGCTCTCAGGTCAAAAATCCTTATCCCCTAGGAGGAGGTAGGATGATCACAATGCTCACAATTCCCTTTTACAAGGAGGGAAGATGAGATGCAAGGGGAGAGTGGTGTGCCCAAACTGTGTTGCCTGGGGTTCGTGCCCCAGTTCTTCCTCCTTTGTTCTGTACCTCTCAGGAGGCTTCTCCTGAAGATGGCTGGTTTACTTTCTCAGGGCCCTGTGACTGTGGAGCAGCTGCAGCAGGTGGAGCAAGTGGTCCAGGATGTGATCAAACGAAATGAGGCTGTGTATATGGCTGAGGTCCCCCTCACTCTGGCAAGGAGAGTTCAGGGACTCCGTGCAATGGATGAGGTATGATATGATGGCAGAACACATCTTCATGAGCCTTCTCCTTCAGCAGGAATCATATAAGTCACAAGAAGTGTTGATGCACGAGGTCTTTTGACTCCCAAAACTCATGAAGGAAAATGGGACAGAGATGAGATCTCAGGAGCACTGTGTTGTAAAACATGGAGGCTGGAGATGCATAGGCTTTTTGCTCATTTATTTGGACCAAAAGCTTGTGTTGTCACCCAGTTGTTTCCTTCTCCCTGTGGTGGCTGGTTGTGCGGGAGAAGCAGTGCTGTCCCTGACTCCGGGGCTGCTGTAGAACAGGGGAGAAGTGAGGCAGAGACCTGAAGCCACATAGTAAGTCTGGGAGTGCCCCTGAAGGACTATGTTGTTAGCTGCTGATCCCTATCTCCTCTGTCAGGGGTATCCAGATCCAGTGAGGATAGTGTCCCTGGGGGTCCCTGTGGAGGCTGTGCTGACCCGCGACTCTGAGGCTGCAATGCAGACCTCTGTGGAGCTCTGCTGTGGGACGTAAGTGACTTTTACTTGCAGTCAGAAGGTGTGTTTGTGGGCACTGATGGCTAAGGTAGAGACATTATTGCAAGCTCCACTCCCTGTTCCTGTGCCACTAAGTTTTGTCACTGGAAAGATATTGTGAGGACAGGATGGGCTAGTTATGAAGCTTTGGAAGTCCAAGGGTGAGAAAACTTCTGTGAAAGCCAAAGCATTTTTCCTTGCTTCCTAGTCTGAAACCACCCTGGTAGCTTCAGGGCACCATCAGAGTGTGGGAAGGGGCCTGTCACACCAGAGTTACAGTGCTTGGCTTTGGAGGAGAGCTGGGGATGCAGCAGGAGACTGAGATGGTTGTGAGATCTTGAAACTGCTCTGGTTATGTTAATTAACTATCTTTGCCCTTTTCTACTTTTAGCCGTAATGAGAGTAGAAGAAGAGCTAATCAATCTTAGGACAGTGCTGACACACACAAAAAAACCCACAGGAACAAATTGGCCTTTGAGCAGATACAGCTGAAAATGAGCAAGTTTCTAGTCATGAGATCATTCTTGTGGGAGTAGTGGGACAAGAAACTGCATAGGAGTGGAAATGAGCAATTCTTGTGAAGGTGTCTGAAATGATTACTTGTGGTAACAGAACCTGAGACACTCGTTGTTTTCATAACCAGTGTTGAATAGCCAAGAAGGAAGGGGGAGGTTGTCAGTACCCTGTGACTGAAGTCTACTTCTAGTCTGTGAGCTGGCCTGACTAGAGAGTGGTGGAGTTGGAGGAAAGAATGTCGTTGTACAAAGCAGTAGCGGCTGAGTAGAAGAGAAAAATCCCAATTTGTCCCCTTGCTGAAGAAAATGAGAGGAAAGCAAGGCAGAACTTAGCTGTTATGCACCGTTTGACAGTAGTCAGCTGGGCAGGTAGCACAGAGGTTTCTCTGGAGTAGCCTCAACTCTGCTGTCTCTTGCTTGACGGAGCAATCAGGATTTTAGGAACGGGAAAGGATTGAAGCTATTGGGGTTGGGGAGGGGCTGCTGGACTTGAGACTTGTCTAAAAGGCAAACAGACTTCCTGATTTCTATTCCCACAGTGCAGCTTATTTTTTGTCCTGTTCTCTGCCTACTTTGCAGGCACCTTCTACAAACAGGAGCCATAGAAGATCTGGCCATCATCAATGAGCGTCAGCTTGTTAAAGGGATTAGCCGTGTCATTGCAGTGACAGGGGGACAAGCCAAACAGGTAAGAAAGGGGGAACTGAGGTTTCTACATTGTGAAGGCAGGAGGCCAGAAAACTTTGTAGGTTCCTGCTTAGACATTTAGCTTCCCTCTGCTTTGCCTGGAGCCTCCCTGCCATACCTGATCTGGCTTCCTCCTGCACCCCTGGACCCAGCTCTGCTGCTGTACCTCACTGTTCACCTTCACCCCCGCCATCCAGTTCTCCTGTCTCCTCGACCTTCATTCCTCCTTTCAGACCCCTTTTTCCAAAATAAGAACTTGGCACAAAATATCAAGAAGTCTCTAAACTATAAATTTCAGGCCGCAGGTAGGTATTTAAAGGTGTGATCCTTTGTGCTTTGGTTTCACCTTCTGCCCATCTCCTGCCTATCGCAGTTGGATTTGCACTTTATGGTTGCAGTGCTCTGGCCTCATTCTTGCAGCCCTTCTGCTTCTTTTCTTTAGTCTTTTTTCCTGCTAAACTGTGGTTCTGGCCTGGATGGGTCTGTATAAAAAGTAAGCAACCTCTTATTGTGTCCATGAGATCACTCTGTCCTTTGAATATCTGGAAGTGTCAGGGGCCCTGCAACTTTGCCTGCTTTCTTTAAGGCTGCAGTCAGAGTACAGTGACTCACTGTGGAACTGGGAAGATTAAAGGCAAAGCCCACCCCTGCAAATCTGTTGCTTTTTGGCTGGCTGTCCCCTGTGCATCTGTGTCCCTAGCAAGGCTTTTCTTGGTGCAGAGGGAATGAAAAGCTGCAGGGCACATCTGTGTGCTTTGGTGCAAGTGCTGACCTGGAGAGTCCCCGTGAGGAGCTGTGTGCGTGTGTGTGTTGATCAGACAAGGGAGACTGCAGGCATGAGGGAGTGACTTGAAACCAGGGATGTGTCTCCCAGCTAGGCAGAGCAGCCCTCACTCTCCACAGCTTTTCTTATATACTCTCTGTTGTTCGGGTCTAAAGTCTAGCAGGACTGTCATGGGCACAAAGATCTGGCAGAGAGGAAATGATCCAAACCATAAGGATTTTCCTGGTGAAAAAAGCTTATATATTTTTTTTATTAATGGTGGTGTTAGTGTTGGGCAGTAAGAAATGCACCAGGATCAGCTAAACTAGACCTCAGGAAATGTGCTTGAACAACTAATGAGTTTTCTTTAGTTTTGGTGTTTCTTTTGTTTCTTCAGTCATTAGTTTCAAGATTACATTTGTTAATGAAAAAAAGAGCAGCAAGAAGTAAATGGGGCTCCCAAGTTTTTTTCAATAAAATCCTCGTGAATTTAATGTAAATGCACAACAGCTTGGTCTACTGGGTGTGACCATCTAGTGTTGGTTTTAAATCTAGAGTGGAACATTCTATTCCAGACTCTCCTGTGGACAGTCCATCTTAAAGCCTCTGTCTGTAGGTGTCTTCCCACTGGATGCAGAGCAGTACTTCAATGATTATGACCCTGCTGCCTCCACACTTTCTCCATCCCTCATTTCATTCTTTCTATTGCTGCAAGCATTCTTTCTCTCCTCCTCTCCAGGCCCGGGAAGCAGGCCAGTGCTTGGCTATGGAAGTGGACTCTGTCTCCCTACGAATGAAGCAGAGGAGCACCTCTATTCCTGAGATGCAGAACCTCTCCAAAGAAGTGGGCCAGTTGATCAAAGTAAGGATTATACTCCTGTACAGAAAGATCCCAGTGTGAGATCTACGCGCTTGAGATACATGAATTCTTCCCTAGCAGGTTATCATGGCTTGACCCCAGACAGCAGCTAGGACCACGTAGCCGCTGTTGCAGTTCTTCTCCTTCCCCCCAAGAACAGCAGGGAGGGAGGGAGAAAAGGAGGGGAAAGGGAAAGGAAAAACCTCATGGGCTGAGATAAAGACAGTTTAATAGAATAATAACAGAAAAAGAAAATAACAATAATAAGAATAACAATAACACAAGTCACTCTCACCACCTGGTGAATTGGTACCTTTCCAAGCAGTAATCATGGATTCCCACCCCCCAGCCAACTCCCATTTATATACTGAGCATGATGTCTGTGGTGCAGAACATTCCATTGACCATTCCATTGTTCTGTCTATGCTCCTTCTCAGCTTCTGAAGGAAGCTGAAAAGAGTTCTTGGAAAGTATAAATATCACCTGACAACAACTAAAATAATATGCATTGCTGACATTCCTTTCACAGCAATCACTAGAAAGAAAATTAACTCTTTCCCAGCTGAGACCAGGACACGGGTTCACATCTTACCATAGTCAATAGCAAGGGCGTGTTGCTACCTGCTGGTGCCACTTTGGTCCCAAAGATTTCAACCAGTGTCTAGGTGCTTTTGTTGCAGATTAGCTGCTGCCAGAGGGAATGGGAGGGAAGACAGTGTTGGGGAGGATAAAACAGTGAAAATGGGTTTCCAGGCTTTTCCCCAGGCTTCCGATGTCCAGCTGGAAAAAGAAGGCTACATGCCACAGTGACTGGCTGGCCTGATCACAGCAAGGTGTAGGAGAAGGCCAGGTTCCAGCTGGAATTCCCAGAGAATTGGTAGTTTATTTCTAGTAACAGTGTAGTGTCCTTACACAGCAAATTGTCTTTCAGGTGGTGGCTAACACTGCAATGCCCCAGTGGCAAAGAAAAGAACTGCAGACTGTCCTCAAAGCACTGCAGCGAGCAGCCAACACAGCTGTCAAGAAGCTGGAGATAGAGCAGGTACTGTGGCAGCAGCACACTCCCTCGCAGCCTGCTCATAGCTCTGTGTGGCAAACACCCGTGGACCTGCTGTCCCTGTCACACTTCACAGCCTCTCAGTTGCTGGGGTCCCATCAGAGGGCAGAGGAAAGCAAGTACAATCACACGTGGTGCAACACAAGCCCTGTGTTGGGTTGATTTCTCTGGGCATCGTTTAAAATCCAGTGAACTGACTGGGCTTTTGGCACCTGCAGAGTCCCCGTTTCTCTCTGCCTGTGTGGATGGAGAGCCCCATACCGACAGTTTTGGTGAACACCAACAGGTGGATACACATCGCTTTGCTGTTTATATGTAGGGAAGAGGAGGTGGCCCTGAAAATGGGCTTTACAAGGTCATGCAGTAAGACAGTGGCAGCACAGACCCTTTCTCCCTGCCATGTGTATGTTCCTCTGGCTTCCCACTGCATTTGTCTTGCTAATATACGTGATTACATTAAAAGCCCTTTGGGGATGCTTTTTTGTGACTTAATGTTCTAGCAAGAACTATTATTTTCTTAAAGCAAGAACCTGCATGAGACATGACATAATGTGTAGGTCCAAGAGGGGCTCAAATGGGTCACTGTTTCTTCCACTTTCGAAAGCGGTTCAAACTCTGCTTGCTTTTGAGGAAGGAGGATTGTAGAGGTCTTCATGTGAAGACTTCCATCTGCTGGTCTTACTTCTCCTAACATACATCCCCTCTTTATCCCACAGAGCAGCACTTCCATTCCCTAAGTACAAAAGTTGTATCCATAATATCCCCGTCCAGCCCACATTTTGCCACCTGTAGCTCCCTTCAGTGCCGTGTGTTTCCTCCTCCAGGCTGAAGAGAAGGCACAAAGCCTGTTAGCAAAACATTGCAACCAGCCCGTCATCATTGATACCATCCCAGCTGACTCCCTCTCTGTGAGTAACCCACGTTAACTGTTGGCCCAGTGGTACCTCAGGTGCTGCAGAGAGTAAGAGGAAACTGCTGGGCACGTTTTCTGCTGCATGCTAGTTTGGGGTTTGGTTTGTTGTTTTTTTTCTGTTATCTCACCCCTCTTCTCTCTGCCTCTTCTAGATCCTAATGAAGGTAGTGAACCAGCTGTGCGACAAGTCTCCTGGCACCTCAGTCCTGCTGCTCAGCCCTCAGGTTTCTGGTGAGGTGCTGTGTGCCTGCCAGGTGTCCAAGGTAAGCAGAACCCTGGCAGAGACACGGGGAACCTGCCTGTGAAGGGGGACTGGATCCACTGCTCAGCAGATCCCAGTTCAAGCTTTTCTTGGGATTCTGATCAGTGTTGGTTAATCATGGAGGAGTAGGATCTGGGATGACCATACTGGAACCAAATATGTTCACAGATCTCCACAGTCCAAATTACTTTGCTCTGTGTCTCTTCCCCAGAGTTGCCTCCCTGTGTTTTCTGCTGCTGACTGGGCCACAGCTGTCTGTACACGGATGGAAGGGAAGGCAGGAGGCTCTCCCGTCGTCGCTAAGGGCAGTGGGAATGCCAAGGACATGCAGGGAGCCCTGACGGCTGCACTGGAGTTTGCTCAGAGCAAACTCTGAAGTAACTGTGATGCTTACAGTGACAGAACAACTGTAGGTAGCCCAGCTGCAAGCTGTGTGGACACTTGACGCAGAGCAGGTGTTATGCTCTGCTGATCTGAAAGGTTTAGCAGCTCTTGCACTCAACGTTGTTGCAACCACTGCATTGGATGGAGCATTTGACTTCTGGCCATCGGGGATCAGCAGAGCCCCCTCTTCTGACCTCGCTCGCACAGGGATACTGCCTGCTCTCAGCATGGACACACGGCGGTCATCCCTCAGAAATGGTATGCCTCAGAAAGCACCAGTTGCAGCAGCAGATCCTACTTCTTCTGAATAATGTGGTTCTTCTGACAAGACCGGCACTGAGAGGCTCCACGAGAGCATGGGGAGATGGCACAGTGTTATCCTAAAGCCATTAAACAGTAGAGTTTGATCCTCTGGTGTTTGTTCTTATCTTGTTAGTGGCATCTGGGGTTTTCTCTGCTTTGGCAAAGGGGTTTGTTCTATCCCTGCAGCCCCACAACTCAGCACACACGCTCTTGTGAGCAGTCCTGGCCTACTGCAAAACTCGGGACACCGCTGTGATTAAAAATGCTACTGTAATTTAGAAACGAGGAGAGAAGCCTCCCCTCCCCGCCTGCAGGCTCAGTGTTTTTAGCTGATGCTTGTTAAACTGTGCAATGAGTAGTGCTAAAGCCAGTCCTCAGCACTGAAGCTTGGAGGGAATCATCTCAGCCTCTACCTCTTTGCTTTGGATGAGTGTTCTTATCCTTGTTTCCTCCTGCTGCTCCCTTGTAACTCCTTCCCTCTCATGCTGCCTCCTGGTTTCTTACTTACCGGCACCCACCTGAAAACTGATCTGGCGCGTTGTGTGACCGGGGACTTTTGCTGTGTTGCAGCACGGGACTCCCTGCAGCAGGACACCCAGCTGTGAGGTCAGCAGCTCTCCCTCCTGAACTGGTCGCTTTTCACGAGTAGTAGCAGACAGCAAACTCAACTCATAAAGACGTTTCAGACTTCATTGTTAGAGTGATGTCTGGAGTTCTTGGCCCCAAAGCAGGGTTGTTTTAGATACTGTTTTGACCTAAATAAAGAGAGATCACAAAGGGTAGGTGATGCAAAGGTGCAGCAGGACTGTGATACAAGCAGGTTCTACCCTGTGAGCAGCAAGGGCAGCCTGGCAGGATGAGTTTCACCAGTGGGTACGGTTGCCTGGCACTGTGGAGGAGACAGTAGCTGCCTGCTTTTGGGGAGAGGGGGCGGAGGGATGCTGTGATGGATGGGGAGCGGAAAATGGCTGTCACATAGACAAGGACTGGTGAAGAGGATGTAGTGGGGAATGGCCCAGTCTCATAATGAGAGGCTTCCTCCACTTTTCTTAGCTGTCTGCTTGAGGGGGAGAGGGGAAATAACTGTAGTCAGCAGAGCCTCCTCTCCCTTCTCTCTTCAGTGAACAGTTCGCTAGGGGAAAAATGGGAGCTGGGCTTACAGGCAGCACTAGAGGAGAAGGGGGTTTCTCCCCTATCTCATACATGGTCCCTAAGGCACCTTATCTTTGTGAAGTGCCAGAAAGCTGGTTTTGTGCTGGGCTAAGTGCCTGATAAGAGGACTTGGGGACAGAAGGAACGGGAAGCCTTCAGGGGCAGATGGTGCTCCCTACTGTCCTCTGCTCCCCCGAAGCACTGACAGCTACAGTTGGAGCAGGACTGCAGACCTTACTCCTTCAGTAAATGCTGCTTTCAGCCAGGAAGCTTAAAGTAGGGCTTGTTGCAAAGGAGGCTCTAAGCCAAGGCCCCTGGGCCGCTGCTGCCAGTTCAGCCATCGGGGGGGCACACCTTCCTCTCATTGCCCTGCTGGGGGGCAGGCTACTGCTCACTGCAGACCCTGCTGGCGTTCCCACACGTTGCAGTACAGCAGCTCGGTGCTTCCTCGAAATTCTTTCCACTTCTAAATGTGGAAGTGCTCATAAGATCTCTGTAAGGAACCTGAGCGCAGAGGGGGAGCTGGAACATCCAGCCTAGTGCTTTGAGGACCTTGTGACAAGGCTGGAGAGGGTACATAGAGTCCCAGGGGATGATTCTTGCTGTCTGTGAAAAGTGCCTGGTGTTGCACAGCTCCTGTCTTTCACTTGGGCCACAGTGGTACCAGGTTTGGGAAGGGGTGCTCTGTTTTACTGGGAAAACATTTTCCTGGGGTGTTTTTGTGTTCCTGTGTTAATAGCTGCTACAGGAGATGCTGTTTCCTTTCAGTATTGGAGAGGTGTAAAGAGAAGGAGGAGAGGAATGCTGGGTTGAGCTGCTCCTGCACCGTGCTCCAAAAAGTTGCCAGCAGCAGTTGTATAAAATTAACCCCCTTTGGCATCAGGCCACCCTCACAGTAAAGAATTTCTTCCTAATATCTAATCTAAAATTTAAAACCATTACCCCTCGTCCTGTCACTACACTTCCTGACAAAGAGTGCCTCCCCAGCTCTCCTGTAGGCTCCCTTCAGATACTGGAAGGCTGCTATCAGCTCTCCCCGGAGCCTTCTCTTCTCCAAGCTGAACAGTCCCAGCTCTCTCAGTATTTCCTTTCCTCTTTCTGAGCCTGCAAGGATTTCAATGGATCATCAAGGAAGTCACAGAACAACCAAGTCATGATCTTACTAGATCTCTTAAGCTCAGTAGCATGTTAATGAAGGACAAAAAAGAATCTTATCCTACCAAAAAAATATTTTTGTGGAGGCTTCTGTGGTGCCCGTATCACTCCAGGCTTGTAAAGTGGGTTAATGCAGTAGAAATGCTGGGGTTTGAGCCATGGCTGAAGAACATCCTGCCCTCCCCTCCTCCTGCTGCAGAAGAACAGTGCATTCACGCCCGGCGCTGCAGCTGTGTGAATGACAGGTTTCTGCCTGGGGACACCCAGCATTTCAGTGTTGGGTCAAGTGATGCTCAGCTGGGAGGGCCTGGGGGAATGAAACATGAGTTTTAAACGTAGTTCTCCAGCCAAAAGAGCAGCCTGCATTCCCTCACGGTCACCAAAGATCTAAGGTATGAGCACTATACCCTGGGCACACATTTGCAGCTCCAAACACGCACACAGAAGGGATGGCAGGAAGTGGGAAACTAATTAAAGAGATGCTGGTGGGTTTTTTTCTGTGAACAGGTGCTGTCAGGTTGGCAACACCTACAGAAGTCCAGATGGACCCCAAGGTCCCTTCAGGGCACATGCAATGCAAGGACTTGCCAGGCCAGGCCCAAGCAACCACCTGACTTCAGCAAAAGGGGAGCAAAGAGTACACACGTGTCTCTTCTTGCCTGCTTTGCTCCAGGAGCTTCGCTCTTGATAGCCTGGGCTGCAGAGGGAGAGGCTGGAGCACAGTGCCTGTGAGAAGCCCAGCTGTCCCTTGGTGTTCCCACCATTCCCAGTCCCAGGACTGGTTGCTGTAGACACGCGAGGTGTTGACCCCCAGGACCTATGGGACTCCCTGTGACAAGGTGCTGGGATCAAAGTGGTGATAGCAGAGTTGAGCCGTGCAGAGCATGTGAAATGTGTGCTGAGACATAGATTCAAAAGCCATGAAGCTTCTTGGTCCCTTGTGGCTGGAGCTGAGCGTCTCCTGGAGATGATGAATGTAACGGAGCATGTCCAAGCCAAGCTGTGCAGGGATGAAGACCAGCTCAGAGGCTGGTGCAGGGAACCAGAGCTCAGCTCCTCCTCTGTTGGGACACCCCATCCCTGCCACCGGTGCCTCCAGGAGGTGCCCAGTGGGCCATGAGGAGCAGGTGGCGTCTCCCCAGCACCTATTGGCCACAACTACCCTCCTTGGCCTGGGAATAGTAGCAGTTAGCACTTTCCTGGCTCATAGCCCAGCATGGCAGTGAGCCCCTAAGTCCCCAGGCTGAGGCACATCCCCGGGGACCAGCCCATCAGCAGGAAGAAGCAGCAGATCCCCTGCATGTGAGGGGACAACCTTGTACACCAGCACCTGCCTCCCAAGCACCCACTGTAAGGATTCCCACCTATACTTAGGCCTGCACGTACGCAGACCTCCATTCACATGATTTCAGGTGTGATTTCACTCACACCACACGGAAACAGGTTGCCCAGAGAGGACATAGATGCCCCATCCCTGGACACATTCAAGGTCAAGCTAGATGGGGCTTTGAGCCATCTCATCTAGTTGTAGATGTCCCTGCTCATTGCAGGGGGGTTGGACTAGGTGACCTTTAAAGGTCCCTTTCACCACAAACTATTCCACGATTCTACGATACTGTGTTGTGATAGTGGGCAGCGAGTTAGTCACATCACACAGGTACACACCTCTAAGCCAGAAACCCATGCATCCACCTACATGTGGGTTTCTGGGTTACGCTTGTCAGCTCTCACCATCTCAAACACCACCCCACCTCCACCCCACCCCCAGTGTGGGCTGCCCACTCCTGCAGCAGCTGGGCACCCACGCTGAGCAGCACCCATGTGTGGGGAACAGCCCCGGCACCACACACACAAGGCTGTAGTGATGAACCCACTCGTGGCAAGGTGGGACATCCCATCCCTTGGGAGAAGCTCATAGAATCATAGAATGGTTAGAGTTGGAAGGGATCTTATAGATCGTTGAGTTCCAACCCCCCTGCCATAGGCAGGGACACCTCCCACTAGACCAGGTTAATGGTCATGGCCACCTTGAGCTGGTGGTCCAGGTATCTTTTGCATCCCAGCTGCCTGGGAAAGGAGGGGATGGCTCCCCACCAGAGGTGTTCAGCTGAGGGACAGGCAGCATGTAGGGGGTGAGGGCAGGGCAGGAACAGCCCTGTGGCTGAATCCCCCTCCAGCCGTGTGCCCCTGGCACCCAGGGAGCACTTCCAGGGTGCTGAGAGCCTGCAGAGGCAGGAGAGGGAAATTCCAGCAGCTTGCCTTTGCTGCCTGCCCTTCACGGCCAGCCAGTTCCCCAGGCGAGGGCATCAGTGCCTTACAGGCAGCTCGTCTAGCTTGGATTTCAGCTGGCCTTTCCCTGCTGCTGGCTGAGAGGAGCAATTTGCTTGGCTGCAACCCAAGCTCCTCCAGAAAGTGCTGGGAAAACCCAGGGGGCTGAGAGAAGGTCCACACTCCCCCTCCATCCTCCCCATCACCAGAACCACCGCTATCCCAGCTGCCACTGGGAGCGCCCTGCCACTGAGCCCACCCTCCTGGCCAGGGCACAGCCCACTGGAGGGAAATGGAAGGATGAATTTTGATTTATTTCTGCCATTCTGGACCTCAGCCTACCAGAGGGTGGCTGGTGGGGGCTCAGGGCATCAGCACAGAGGGTGTGCCACTGAGGCTGTCATGGTGTCACTTTAGTCTGCATCCAGACCCACCATCCAGAGAGCCATGCACCACTGCATCCACCATGCACTGCAGAGCCCCTTACCCTCCATCATGCAACCAGTGCAGGCTCTAGGGAGAGGCTGAGCAAACTTACACCCATGGTCAGCCCCAGGCTTTGAGATGCAGCTGCCCACCATGTGTAATGGCTCCCCTGAGACTGGAGAAGGGATGGAAGGAGACCCTGTCTTGCAAGGTCTGCTGTGGGGGAGACTGGAAGGAGCTCCATCTTGCCTGGGTCTGTACTGCACCCAGCACCTCTGTGTCACTTAAGCAAGCTGGGGGCTTCGGACTAAGTTGTGAAATCCTAACACCCACAATCACTTAGGAGTCCCGTGGGGGCTGTCAGCCTTGAAGCCTTGCTGCAATTCCAGTCCAAAACCTCCCTATGTCTTCAGCTGGCTGTGAGATCCCTGTCCCAGAGCTGTTGTCATCAGAGAGTCTATTCTTTCTGAGATGCTCCACCCCAAGCCTGCTGCAAAAGTCCCTGAGGCTACTCAGGCACTGGGTTACTATTCCAGTCCCTGACCAAGATCCCTGCATCTCCTCATAGTCCTTGCCCAGCCTCATTTCACGCACTTCCCTCCTGCTTTGCATCAGAGGTCGCCTAGGCTTGAGCTCCAGGAACGGGAAGATAGATCTGAGTCTACGTAGACCTTCTTTTCACATGGTGAGGAATTATTTACACTTGGGTTGGGATTTGCTGCTCCACTAATTTTGTTGTCTCCTCAGTTGCCTGTTTGTCCCACATTTCAGATGGTGTTCCCTCCCTCCTCCTTCCTTCCCTTGCTGCCCCCACATGAGAGTGCCCTTCCTCCCTACTCCTCCTCCTTGCTGGCCTGGATAGGCAGGTGCAAGAAGAAACTGCATAAGGAAGATAATCCACCAACTCAAATATCACCAAGTTTTACAGAGAAAGGGGGAAAGAGACGCAAAATTAAATGACCTTTAAAGCAAGCGAGCTCTCAGGTTCCCTCCCCCACCCAGAAACGTCTCCTCTGCTCCACTGTAACCTTCTCCTCCCTGTCCCAGCATTTATTTATAAGCACTATCAATAATTAAAAGGCTGCCTGGCTGCGTGCTTGCCACGGCTGCGGTGTTGACAGAGCCATCTCTGACGTTTCCTGGCTCAGCCTGGTTGCTTTGCTTCACTTGGGCTTTTAATTTTCTTCCCCTGCCTTGTTAGAAAGACAGGAATCACCCGCCTGGAAGGGACGGGAGGTCTGTCCTGGCCCTCCTCGCCACGAGAGCTCCCTGTGGTGGCATGGTCTCACCGAGGGTGACCCGAGAGCTGCCAGTGCTCACAGCCCCACAGCAACAGCATGGGGTGGGATGTCTGGGGGGTCCCTGCTGCAGGCACCACCAAAGTCAAGCTCTGGCAGAAGACACTCCCTTGCCCACATCTGCGAGCTGGGGAGCTCCCACGCTGGTGTGTCCCTGCTGAGAAAACTGCAAGCCAAACTGGAGTCTGCAGCCCCAGGGCAGCAGCAGCAGCATCCCAGGCACCCGGCCAGGGAGATGGAAGAAGGAGAGACCCACCAAGCCACGCGGCCAAAAAGCACAGTCAAGCGGAATGAGTTGGCCCTAGTCAGTGGAACTGGAGGCTTTACAGTAGAGGGGTACAGCTGGGCTTAAAAATCTGGGCTGGAAAGCTTTATATTGGCCTGGAGGAAGCCCTGCAGGACATAATCTGGGGACAGGCCAGGCACATGGGCAGGAGCTGGGCTTGGCACATTGCTGGCACTTTGGAAGTCCTTGGGGACACTTCAGGTGGCTCTTCATGGGTTCAAAAGCACCTTTGCAGGCATCAGGTGAGCTCTGGCCCTTGAACAAACCCTCAAGCATGTGGTTTCCAGGCAGCCCAGTTCAGTAGCTGCAAGCTGAGCCTGCAGCATGACAGGACTGAGCCCGGCTCCCCTGGCCAGCAGGATCCTGATGTGGTGTTGAGGGGCAGAGGGAAGCCCCTGCAACGCTGCAGGCACGGCAGAGCTGCAGACAGGTGGTGGCAGATACCTGCAGCAGCCTGAGGCATTCGGCACCGTGCACCCAGCTTCCCCCAGCACACATTTCCATGCCTCAGGCTCCCCTACTCTGCCAGCAAAGCACTGAAAGGGAGCCCAAAGCGGGCCAGGGCTCTCCTGTGGCCCCCACACCCTGCTCTGGGGCTGGGGAGTGCCCGGGAGCCAGGCACAGCAGTGGCGGGAAGTGGATCTGTCACAGAGCGTGGCTCTGGAAGGACAGTGATGGGAGCTGGCAGCTCCCCAGCCCTGCCAGTGCCGGGCTCTGCTGGGGTGAGAAGAGGGCACCAAAGGACAGTGTCAACTCAGCAACCCTTGATGCACAAGCTCCCAGGCTGTCCTATGCCATCAGCATCCAACTCCCACCACAGCGACTGCCCCGACACTGTCCTTGCTGCAATTGGGTGACCAGGGTCCTTCTCTTCCCCCCCTCCAAAGCTGTCTCACACCAGACCCTGCAACTGCTCATGCAGGATGCACAGAGCTGCTGCTGGGGAACACCAAGGGTCTGAGAGGTGGAAAAGGCAACTTCTTCCCCAGGAATCCCCCACCTCCCCCACCCATGCAGTCCTGCAGGCTCAGGGGTGCTGGAAGAGCTCACCCCACTGTTCTCCTTCTTCTGCAGGTCAGGCTCTGAGGAGCATTCCCAGCCTTCAAGGGAAGAGGTGAACCCCTGCAAGGGGTATCGAGTGTTCCTCTGCAAGGTGTATCGCAGCCAAGCTGACTGTGGAAGTAAGTCGAGCAGGGATGATGCCATCATTTCAAATACAACAAAGCCTCTGGACCTTGGAGCTGCTTTCTGGTGGCCACATAAGTGAAAGATGCTGCACTGCCTGCCCTGGGCTTTTCAAAATCTCCCTATGCACTGCCTCTCCTAGAGGACCTGATCCTCCTCTGCATCCCTCTAGAGCACTTACCCCTGTTGCCAGCACCTTGGGTTTATCAAAACAGAGTTCAACAGGGAGAGGTGGAAATTGGGGCGGGCAAGGAGATGATGACACAGAATCACAAGCTAAAATGCAAAGCATGGACCACCTTGGGGAAAAAAAGACACCACGCAAAACCAACAGAATATCTCCATGAGAGTGCTGGAAAACAGTCTCCCACTAACTCTCATCCCCAGCCTGGGAAGGAAAAAGCTTCACACCTGCTCCGAACGTTGTGAAGGCTGCAACAAGCCCAGACAGGAATAGAAGTCACTAACTAGATGCTTTCCCTCCTCCAAGTGAAGGCGCAGCCAGCTCTCCTCTCCTGCGTGGCACCGGCACCCAACTTGGCTCATGTACCCGCTGCCAGGTTTGTCGAGCGAGGTGATGCTATCCACGCTGGAGAGCCTTGCAGCCGGTGGCCAAGTGCACGGAGCAGGGAGGAACGTGGCCAACACGGCCAAGGGGAGCTGGCCACAGGACACAGTGGCACCCCATTACACAGGAGTAGAGGTGCAGAGGAGAAGGGCTAGCAAAAGTGTTCAGTGACCAGTGTTTCCATATTAATTACCTCCTTCATGGCCTGACCTGCTGCAGCTGGCCCTCTTTCTGTGTACGTCTCCTCCTGGACTCTACTGAGGTAGATGCATTCCCCATCCCCTCCAAGGACATGAGTCGCAGTGACCTGGTGGTGAGGGGACACAAGCTCCAGGGACAGGGTCTGTACGGACTGCCGTGACAGTAGTGGCAGTAGCGACCCTAGAGCTTAGGCAGTGCTAATGGAGATGCCCACCCCTGGGTAACAAGAAGAGCCAGCAGAAAGTGTCAGAGTCCCTCTGGAAAAGGAGGGATTGCTCAAGAGGCTACCCAGTTCTGAGCCAAAAGCAGCAGGTGTGCTAACACAGCCATCTGAAGCAGAAAGGCTGGGAATATCTGAGCAAATCCTCCCAGAGTCCTTTTTGCTGCCTAAACACAGCCCCATGCTCCCAGCAGGGCTCATAAATAGGACATTTCTGCTGCCCACAGCCTCTGAGTCACACTTTCTGGCAGGATGGTTGCTCTGCTTTTCCCCTTCTCCTTCTCCTTTCTATAAAGGGGAACTGGGGGCTTGGCCTGCCCAAGAGGAGCTTGCCAAACCTTCAGACCCATGCCCCGAAGGTAGGGAACTCCCTAGTGGTGGTGAGCAACCCCAACTAAACAAGAAATTTTCCAACAAATAAGGAAGGAAGCAGGGGCAACGGAGTGTGGAGGAAGCAGCGGCTGTGGTCACATCCTAGGCGTTGCTTCTTAGCTATAGCATAGCCTGGGAGATGGGCACCCAGGAGAGCTGCAGAGCAGGTCCTCTCTTCCCTGCACTCCTTGGTCTTGGGTGCTGTCAGCAGGTTCCATGTCAATCCCATCATGAGTGGGGCTGAAGATCAGGGAAGTTGGGGCAAACACGGCAGCCTGAAACCTGGCTGTGCTGGTTCTCCACCTCTTTTCTGTAGACTGAAAGGTGGAGAGAAAGGGAGGAGAGCCTGGCACAGCTCCTGCTGGAGCCTGGCTTGCCATCTGGCATTTGGATGCAATGCGAGGGGCTGAGTGGGAGGCAGCAGAGGGACTTGAGACTTCTGGCCTGACGGTGGTGGGTTCTTGGAGCAAGGGAAGGAGAGAGGGCTCCAGTGGCAAGGAGAGAGGCATTTGCAAATGGGAATCCTGGGCACAGAGCCTGCCCACAGAAAGGTTTTCATGATTCAGTCATGAAAACATATGATCTGGAAGAAAAAATAAATTAAAAACTAAGAAGAGGCAAATAAACTGTTTCATCTGGGGAGCTTCAGCTTGGCAGAATGAGGCAGTGTGTGGCCACCCTTTTCTTCTCAACCTGCTACAAGCAAGCCAGGGTCACTGTGGTGGAAAGTGTTGCCAGCTGCTGAGCTGAACCAAGCAGGGATATATCCAAGTTCTGGGGGAACAGCAGGGGTTTCTTATGACACTGTGCCTGTTCAGGCGGCCAGGAAAGCAGAGGTGGGGTTAGCAAAGTGCATCTCGGCCAAGCACCAAGGCGGAGGGCGTCCTGCCCCAGAGCCAGTCTGGGATGTACAGGAAAGATTTAACAGCCATCCACCTGTGCCTCCATCTTCCTGGGATGTGGTTCCTGGGAGACACAGCCTCAGTGGATGAAGAAAACCTCCTGCACTATTTTTGAATCTGAGTTAAAGTAACCTGGATGAAATAAACCTTTCTGCTTCAGAGGTCGGGCCAGAGGTGGAATGGCTTGACAAGGAAAAAAAACATCTCTCCCTGGGCAGATTGCATCCTGACTAAGCCCACGGCAGCTGGGCTTTGTCCTGTGGGAGATGGGGGACAAGTCCAGGCGTACTCTGAGACTGGCTTGCAGCAGAGGAAAATGCATGGTGGTAGAGTTGCCAACCATAATGACAGGTCAGAACCCCTGCTTATTTCTTCCCCTGTCTTGTTTCTTTAATTATTCTCAAAGAGAGAGCGTCCAGCCCACCTCAGGCTTCAGTAGGATCATTTATCTCACCTCCCCGCGGGGCTCCTGTTTGCCATTGGAAAAGCCAGGGTGAGACAAACAGCCCACCAGCTGGCAGGCTCCGCCTCCTCCCCTGCACCCAGCATCCATGGGCAAAGCCTGCGGGATGTCCCAGGGAGATGAACCTCCGCTCCCGCTGCAGAGCCCTGCTCCCCACAGAGCCAGCACAGGCAGCAGATGGGCCGGTCTCTGCCTGCCAGCACCGGCAAGGGGGCTGGAAGGTAGGAGGTGGAACCAAATCCAGTCTAATTAAGGGTAATTACCATTCATCCCAGGAAGCCATAGGAGACAGAGCCCACATTCTCCCTGTCTATTAATAGCTGTCAGCAGCTGCACGGTTCCTGCTGGGACCCAGGGAGAGTGGAAAGCTTTGGGAGGAGCAGCAGCACGGAGAGCATCCTGCTCCCCCATCCCTCAGCGCTGGCTGTGCAGGGGACATTTTCCTCCTTCTAGGATGCCATTTCTTTTGCTGCTTCCCACAGGACTCCAGGAGATGCCAGCTGCTTTTAAGCAGTGTTTTGCAGCAAGAGCAGCAGGGAGCCAGCCAGAGGAGGGCCTGGAGACAGGGCTTTGGAGCCAGTCCCTGCTCCTTGGCATCCTCAATTTGCTGAGTCCCCCTCCATTTTTTTGCAACTTTTTGTGCTCTTCACTGAAAGGGTAGAAGCCACCCACACAAGAGGACTCCCTCAGCACCAAGGACGCTGGCTCCTGCCCTAGTGAATCCCATTGGTGTCAGGCAGACATTAAACACCAACTGCCTCCTCTAAAACCTGACCTTCAGCTGTGCCTGTGGTTCTACCCTCCAGAGAGATGAACCACATCTGACAGAAGGGGGTTGCCTTGCTGAAGGCATCAGCTAGAGAAGCTGCCCTACAGGGCATAAAGGACTCAAATAAAATGATATCCTGACCTGCTATGGTGACTTCTGGCCATCACAGCATGATGTGAGGACAAAGGTGGCTACAGAGATGCAGCAGCAGAGCTGACCCAGTGGACACATGTGCAGAGGGTGGTTTTTTTCCCCTTCCACTCCTGCTACCTCCAGCTGCCACTGCAAACAAACAGCCTGCCATTTGCCGTGGGCAAAAACCTCACCAGATGCGTTTGTGCAGTCCCCACAGAGACAGCTGGTGCTCCTGCCACCCCACCAGGGAGAAACCAAGAAGGAGATTAGAGGAGAAGAGAGCTGCTTGGCTGCAGGGTGTCTCGGTGGGCAGGCAAAGCAGGCTGCAGGAGGAAAAGGCACCTTTCTGTGCCTGGGCAGTATCCTCCTCTTCTCTGGCACCAGGCAATGCCTGGCAATAGTCCCTCTCCCAGCAACACCTAGCACAGATTCACTGCCGGTGGCTCTGCAGCTGTCAGCGATCCTTGCACTCAGAGCTGCTGGGGGAAGGGATCCCCTTGGGTCTCCTTCTCTCAGCTGCTAAGCTTGAAGTGGAAGATGCTTAGACTGAGAGGGGCTGCATCTGGCATCTTCCTTAAGAGAGGCAAGGCTCTGCTTCTTGCTGAAGGAAACCAGGACAGCCACGAAGAAGGGAAACTTAAGAGTGGAGGTTTGGGTCAAAAGAGGTAGCTCCCCAGGCCAACCATGGACAGGCAACTTGATCTTCAACTTCTGTAGCACATGGCTACAGGCAACAGCACACTGCCTACAGGCAACAAGTCTCTCTCCCTGGATGATCTTCAGCCTGCAGTGCTAGGAAAGACCATTTGGAGATGGAGCAGAGGTTTGGAGCTCTCTGACAAAGCCTAAGCCTCTTTTGTCCCAGCTTGTCAAGGTTTAAGCTGGACCAGCCACTAAATGAAGAACAGATGTTTTTTAAACCCCTCTCCGTTCCCAGAAGGGGAGGGAGAGAGAATAAGGGGGAGAGACTTCTGGATTGAAAAAAAACGAAACCAACTTTCATTAAATATTAATAAAAAAAATAATATTAGTATGAAGATACTAAATATATACAAATACATACAAACCCAGTATCGAGCTCCTAGGATGATGATCACGTTGCCAGCAGGCAATGGGAAAATCCCAGACTGGATTCAGCAGCATATGGGACCTGGATTCAGGAACACACAAATTGCAGCCAAAAGCAGAAGAACAGACAGTATCCTCCTTGGACGTCAGCTGAAGAAGAGAGGGTTGACCACTTTGATCCCTCAGGTTTTATACTGAGTGTGATACAAGATGCAGATGGGACAGAATTCCCTGTTGGTCAGTTTTGGGTCTCCTGTCCTGTCCACTCCTCCCCACAGGTGTGGTCTCTCTATGCTTTTACACTTCCAGCCCTCCAACGTGGCACATAAAGTTAGCTGACCTCATTTGCTCTGCGAATAAGTATAAGCAAGAGCCTCTCTGCATAGCATCCCTTGGTAACTATAAACATCAGAGGTTATCACTGCTTGAAGCAGACAGTATCTGAAAAACACACTGTTAATTTCAGAGAGTGCAGTTAGCTAGGAGAGACTTAACTGAAAAGTAAAATTACTGAGGAAAAAAAAAATATGGTTTTGTTCTACCTCAAACCAGGACACAGCTCTAGAAATCACACCCAGTTGTGAGCTTAAGTTGTGGGCAGGTAAAGCAAGGATTTTTCCCTTCTCTCCCTTTCCCAGGATGACAAGACGCTGCCTTCCTCCCCATATGGCTCAACCCCCAGCAAGTCCTTACAAACGTCCTCAAAAAGACTAAGAAATCAGAGTGGAAGAAGCCAGGCAGGATAATGTGATTCTAGGCCATCATGCCTGGGACATTAAAAAAGGTTGTCACCCTACAGCCATACCCCTGTCTCCAGAGCAGCACCTCAATGTTTGCATCAGCAGCGGAGGATGCTGTGTGGGGTATGTTCCCCCCACACAGGGCACTGCAGACCTGGTTCCTTTCCTATTTATTTGTTGTGATATGAAGTTGGACTACTGTTACACTGTCCTCAAACTCCAGGCAAAGACGGTGGAGCTGATAATGCACAACAGCACCACAGGTGCTGTCTGGGGGAAATCTGAGAGCCCTGAAGGGATGCAGAGGGCAGCTGGAATTTGCTGGTAGGATGACGCTCTAGTCACTACAGCTAAGAAGTGCCTTCCATCATCCCCTCCCTCGGATGGGGACAGGGGGAATGGGAATGAATTTGGGTGTTTTACCCTCCACGTCGTCAGCTACTCCACAGCATTTGAGGAGTAATTGCCACTGCACAATCCACTGGAAACACAGGCTAAGTTTTACACACATGGAAATAAATGGTAAGGTAGATAAAGAGTTAACAGAGCTGTTTTTCAGGTACCACTACTTGTTTTCTGCATATAATTCAACACCTGATTGCATCCACTTCAACATTTGACTGCAATACTTGGGCAATATTGTCTCTGGGAACCAATGACTCTGGGCAGACACAGCTGGACTCCATTGGACCGTGAAGTCTTCAAAGCGTGATATTTGCATTATATTAGCCTTGAAGTGGGATAGAGACTTCCCTGTGGCTGCCTTGTTGAAGGCTTGGCTCAGAAATTGAGCACAATTGTGGAGGCAACTCAGGGAGGCTATTTATGTGGAGCCAGTTTGCTTATCTCCTTTGCTATTCAGGAGTCTAAGTGAAGATGTGCATGAGAATCAGTGCAAGACAAAATATTTCCAGTTTTATATTGCTCTCATTTCTGCTTTTTAAGATCTTGGAAGCCCTGAAGATGTGTTCCCAGGAATGACATGGTCAGTGTGAGGCCAGTATTTGTGAAGGGTTTTTCCAAGGCTTCTGACACCTTGACAGTGTTAACACCAGTCTGACTCACAGGCAGTGCCACTGTCTTCTGGGGAATTGAGTGATGGAATCAGGCCACACCTAGAAAACAAGTGCACTGCTGCCAAAGTCTAACTCTCCGTCTTTGAAACTCACAAGGAGGCCTCAAAATCCTGATCCTTTTTTATAAATCTATGTGTCTTTGCATTTATTGTTTTGTTGCTGAGCTTTTTGGGTAAACTTGGATCACATTTATAACATCTTCTTCACAATCCGGAGATATATTTTATATGAAAGTCAGTGCAGCTTCCCCAAAATGCCAGCTATCATGGGACTTGCAGGACTATCATGAGAGCTGGCACCAGTATTATGCATGCTACACGCTGGCTGCGCTTGTCATATGCCCACCACTGAGCACATTAGCATTTTGAAGGAGCCAAAGAAAGCCACGTTTCAGTCTGAAAATCCACTGATGGATACCAAAATGCTTAGTGCTGAGAAATGGGAAAGAGGAGATGCAGGTTTTCATTCCTTTGCTCACACTCTCTATTCCACAGCACTATGTGTGCAATTGCCACTCTGCTGAGGATTGAGGTCTTTCCCCTGCTCGACAGGAGGGTGCTCACCAGCACAATGAAAAAAGAGCAGACCCAGGAGGAGGGAGACGGGCATGCAGCAGATGGACCAAGATCTTCTTGCTGTCAGCAGAGTTTTCAGGTTTGCCCTCATCCCCCTCAGACCTGCCTGTCATCTGTCACACTGGGTTGACGGCCCCAAAACGCCAGGCCATGAAGCAAGGCAGTTTCAGGCCCTGGCAGCGTTATCTTTACCAAGTAAGTTGTTGCAAATATTGGTGAGCTTTGAATACTTTGAATACTGGTAGCTTTTCATGGAGCAGTGCTTGCCCTGTCCTCTCCATGTGGCCAGGATGCCACAGCAGCTGCCAGCGCCGGAGCAGACAGGACCTTGACGATTGTCCCCACCAGCCCCCCTGGAGAAGCCATATGGGCCAGCGTGGGATGCAAGGGACACTGTGGTTAGCTTATGTGCTAAATCTGTGCTGGAAAAGGAGACTCCCACTGTTGTCCCACATCTGGGCTTTTAAGCCAGTGTGCAAGAAGCTGACACACACAGAGGTGTTTATTCCATTTCTGTGCAGAGATGGGCACTAGGTGGTTCACCCACAAAGCTAGCACGCCTCAGCATATGCTAAAGCATTTAGGCCTTTCAAGCAACACGTTAAGCAATAGTTATCAGTACTTTTTACAGTTAAGTTTAGTCATCCTCGTTCCCATTGGTTCTTGCTGTGCCTTGTATCTGCTCACTGTCACAGCATCCTCTCTTTTTGCCACACACGTTCCGTGAGGAGGTGGCTTCTGTTAAGAGGGGGCTTTCCCTACCCGAGGGTGCGTTTTTTACTCTGCGCTTGTGAGACC
>VXBW01001031.1:46038-57132 GCA_013400375.1 Thinocorus orbignyianus | reverse complement strand
AAGTTTCTCCTCGTGTTTAGATGCTCAGTGTGCAGAGCCCAGGTACCACAGGTCTGCGTGCCAGCTAGGCCCACTTCTTCTCCATTCTGTACTCAAAAACTGCTTACCGTGAGATCCAGTTATAACACCAAGTGGCCTTGCTACCCTGTCCACCTCCTGCACGGAGAACAAAAGAAAAAAGAGTTATTATGTGAGGCTTACATATGGAAGTAAATCATTTGTAAATAAACACTTCTGAAGGAGCTTATCAAGGAAAAAACACCCAGAAAGGTTTTGACATTTAAGCAGAACCATGAATTTAGACATAAGAAAGGTCTTCTGCAATGCATTCTCCAGTTCTAAATGTTCTACTTAACATTTGAGGAATAAAGAAGTAGGCATGCTTATGAAATTGATTCATTTTAATATGAGTAGCTTTTAAGATGCACAGAATATTCTTGAAAGGAAGTTTTTTTGTTTTGTTTTTGTTGGGTTTTTTGCAAGCCTTGGTAAAAGTTATTTCACTTTTACAGTGTAGTTTACAGCTTCTGGTAAGGATCCCTGGGGTCATCCTTTTTGATCCTAATTAGAGCACTTCTTTCTTCCTAAAGGCAGGCTCTTCTAAACCTTAAATGTCTGGGAAACTTTTTCTCTTGGTATAGTGCTACTCCTGTGTCTGTGAAGTGTCTTACTTTTAAGAGGGCAATTGTGCAATTGTTTCCTTGTGACTCGAAATTTCTTGTGGTGTCCTTAGTTCCACGTGATACACTTCATATGTGCAATTAGAGACCCTGGTAAAAACTGTGCATGAGGCACAATTCTTAATGACAATGCTGCATAGTTTGCTTTCAAACTATAGCACAAAAGGCAGTGGGATTATACAGCTTCAGTGAGGTGAAGGTATGAGAGGCAGAACCGTGCATACAAGACACAATGATGTGTCGCAGAGACTGAAGGTACACTGGTTGAGCTGTGACAGATCCCACCCCTTGAAGAGACTTGTCTCTGCCCTCACAATGTCAAAGTTACAGCAGATGACTCAGTGCTAAGTTCACATTTCCCATCAGATGTCTCCCACAGGGTTTATTTTGGTCCTGACTCTTCCACAACTCAGGGAGGCAACAGGTCCAGCCTTCTTGAGCCCTTGAACACCTTCTGCCATGATGTTCTGTGGCTGATGCCAGTGTCACAGCCAGGTGGCTGCCATCTCCTCTGACTGTGACTCCTGCTGATCTCATGAGGCTGGGGAACAGGCTGTTTGAGAACAGCTGCATTGTACACCCCCTTATGCTGTGGGAGGAGCAAAGGGTTGGTGGACACTTGGTGTGGTACCCAAGACCTGCCAAGCTTCAGGGCCGAGCCAAGAATGGCCATGCAGAGCCAGGCGCCAATGGATTACTTTATGTGTGGCACAGTCAATGTACTGGAGGGAAGGGATGCCATCCAGGGCCATCTGGACAAGCTTGAGAGATGGGCCCATGCCATCATGAAGTTCAACAAGCCAAGTGCAGGGTCCTACACCTGGATCACGGCAATCCCCAGAAGAAATTCAGGCTGGGTAGAGGATGGCTGAAGAGCAGCTCTGAGGAGAAGGACTTGGGATGGTGGTGGACGAGACGCTCAACGTGAGCTGGCAATGTGCCCTGGCAGCCCAGAAATCCCCTGCGCTCTGGGCTGCATCTCCAGCAGTGTGGCCAGCAGGGCGAGGGCGGGATTCTGCCATTCGGCTCTGGAGAGACACCCCTCAAGTGCTGCCTCCAGCTCTGGGCCCTCAGCACAGGAAGGACATGGAGATGTTGGAGCCAGAGGAGTCCAGAAGATGCTGGGAGGGCTGGAGCCCCCCTGCTGTGAGGACAAGCGGAGAGAATTTGGGGGGGGCGAGGGGGGGGGGGCAGGGTTTCAACCTGGAGAAAAGAAGGTTGTGGGGAGCCATTAGAGCCCCTTCCATTTCCTAAAGGGGCACCAGGAAAGCTGAGGAGGGACTCTTTATGAGGGAGAGGAGACATAGGATGAGGGGTAAGGGTTTTACAGTGAAAGAGTGGAGATTGAGATGAGATATGTGGAAGAGCTTCTTTGCTGTATGAGGGTGGTGAGGCCCTGGCTCATGTTGCCCAGAGAAACTGTGGCTGCCCCATTCCTGGAGGGGTTCAAGGCCAGTCTGCAATCTGGTCTGGTGGCTGGAGTCTCTGCCTGAGGCAGGGGTTGGGACTGGTTGGGCTTTAAGGCCCCTTCCAACCCAAAACCCTTCTGTGATTCTATGTGGTGAATGGGGAGGACCCCACTCCTACCTCCGGAGTGGCCCAAGGCTGTGCTTTCTTGTGTCCTTGTCCTTTGCCATAGTTCTCTCCAGCACCATCCCTCTCTTGAAATGCAGTTGCACCTCTGAGCTCTGTCCTGCCCTGGCTGTTTGTTCCCTCTCTGGTTTTTATTCCCTGCATCACCCAGTCCCTCCCTTCCCTTGTGCCCTGTCCGTTCACTTCTGCCTGGAAGTCCCTCTGCTGCTGCAAAACAGAAATAAGCAGAGACATGTGCTGCCAGCCAGTGGGTGGAGATGTGCAGCTCCCAAGAGCCCATGCTACTGGCTTCAAATGGCATTAAGAAAAGCCAATACCATAATGAATCCAGAGACGTGAAAGGTGTTTTTTTTTCCAGAGACACGGGCACATTTTTTCCCTATTCAGCTGGTGTTTCCCTGCCGTGTTCTCACCCTCTGGTTATTTGTTAGAGGGGTGCTGCTGGGGTATTTGTCATAACTTCACAGCTCATTGCTGCGGTGCCTGTCATCGGTAATTGCTCCTTCAAGGTGTGACAACACTGAAATCTATTTCTCCACCAAACGTCTCACTTCCCTGCACTGTGCTATTGCTGAGCAGCTGGCTGTATTGCTAGGGTGATTTGGGATGGCTGCTCTTGGACACCCTTTAATGCAGAAAGCTTTGGGCTGACCCAAAAGCGAGCAGCCTGTGCAGAGATTCTGTTGTTCCCCAGCACTTGGGGTAAGCATCCAAGTAAATAGGATGCACATTTCTTCTTCTGCCAAAAACCTTGGTGTAATAGATATGCTAGGACAGTCTGCCTGGAAATGAGGGCTGTAAGCCTTTGCTTGAGGTTGGTCACCAGAGAGCTGATGTGTTGTGGGGTGTCCTAACTCCATCAGCTCTCAGGGAAAAGCTCCACTTTATTACCTCCCTCACTGAGGGGCCCAGGGAGGATTGGACCCTACATTCTGGATCTCCCCTGTCCACACAGGCATTTTGAGAGGCCCTAAGGTGAGGGCATGTTAGAATCATCATAGAATCACAGAATGATTAGTGTTGGAAGGGACCTTAAAGATCATTGAGTTCCAACGCCCCTGCCATGGGCAGGGACACCTCCCACCAGATCAGGTTGCTTCAAGCCCCATCCAGCCTGGCCTTGAACCCCTCCAGGGATGTGGCAGCCACAGCTTCTCTGTGCAGCCTGGACCAAGGTCTCATCACCCTCACAGCCAAGAATTTCTTCCTAATATCTAATCTAAATCTCCCCTCTTCCAGTTCAAAACCATCCCCCCTTGTCCTGTGGCTCCACTCCCTGACAAAGAGTCCCTCTCCAGCTCTCCTGGAACTCCCTTCAGGTGATGGAAGGCTGCCCGAAGGGAGCAGAGCAACCATGACCCTCTGCTAGTAGGACCATGGTGCCCGACAAGGAGGACTGATGAATTGTTATGGGACATACAGCTGGGTTTGAGCTGAGGGGGCTGGAAGCCTGACTCAGGGATTGGAGGAGGTGGGATGGCTGATGGAGGGGCTATGTGAAGGGGCCAGAGAGATGGACAGGGCTGTAGATGAGATAGGAGGGAGATGAGTAGCAGGAACAGACTGTAGCAGGCGGGAAGCTGGGAAATGAGGTGGAGGGGGCAGCAGAGCTGTGCAGGAGGGATGCAGAGACCAGAGGTGAAAGGGGAGGTGTGAACATCTCTCACAGTGGTGTTCATCAGCTCTGCACAGACCCTGTGCCCATCTCTGGTCCCATTCTGGGTCTGCAGTCACACTCAGACCATGGGGGGGTCCATCACACTGTCACGTCTGGGATCTCTACCAGCTTTCTGAGCAGCAAGACTTGTTGACCCCTGGTGCCCACGAAGGCTGTTCTGAGCTCAGAGCACCTACAATCCAAAGCATTTCAGGGGGACCGGGAGGTGGTGGCACAGACATTCTGCAGTGTGTAAAGTACCTGGAATTAAGCAAAAGGTGCAGTTTGTGCCACACACTGTCTGTGGCATAAATAAAAGCCCCTGACATGTTCTAATTGGGGTGCTTGGAGCATCTCAGCACTTCTGAGACAGTTCTGCAGTTTTGTGTAAATGCCTCATCAAAGTGGTAATGTATTCTAATTATTAGCAGAGCACTGGCTGCCTCATGAACCAGTAATATTTTGTGGCATGTGACATTACAATAAAAATATACCAATAACAATTTTTCATTTACATTACTAGCTGTATGATAAATTTTTCTTTTTTTTTTGGTAATATTATGCGGTTTGGGGTAAATGCTCCATAAATATGTAAATGATGATGTTGTAAATATATGTAAATATGTAAATGGTGATGTTGTCACCTTAGGTAATTGCAGGAGGACGTAGCTTATGATACAGATGAGCCAGGAGCAGATGCACCCCAGGACCCTGTTTTGTTTGGGCATGTGCTTTGGGCCAGCCTGTTCTTGCCTTTGCTTCCCAGTGTCTCAGATCTCACCTTTGGAGGACACCTGAGACACTCTCTCCTATGCTGCACCTTTTGCACACATTTTTTCCCACCTGAGCTTGTGCTCCTGCTGTGACATCATGATGGCAGAGTCACAATGGCTGGTACAGGGCCCCATGAAGGCTGTGGAATGGGGACAGCCCTCAGTGACACTGTGCTCATGGTGGTCTGTGGTGCAGCCCAGGCCAGACTTCGACGCAAGAGGATGCAAGGGCTTGGCAACTCTTAATTACTGCAAATGAGCAGGGCAGGGGCTCCTTGTGCAAGTGGGTGTGTTTATGTGGCTGATTTCTTCGTAATTGTTTGCTCTTGGCAGGTGGAGCCAGACCCCACTGCCTCCTTCCCACGGCTGCGGCATGAGAAGGTCATCCCTGGAATTTGTCATGGCAGCGACCCTGGGTGAGGAGCTGGGGGGCTGATGGGTCCAGTGCTGCTGGTTTTGTGTGATGAAATCTTCTGAAGAAACTCTTCTTGTTGCTTTCCCAAAGCAGCCTGGTGTCTTCCTTGGGCTCCTGCTGGCTGGCCAGCCCTGGGGCTTAGGGAAGATCCCAGTGAGAAACCGTGAGCAGAAACCCAAATCTTTCTCACATCAGCCAAAAAATTAAGATATTTTTCCTGAAAATAAATGATTAATTTGATTTTACTTTTTTCTTTATTGTTTGTTTAAATTATTTTTGACTCTCTACCCATTTCAAAAGAAGGCCAAACTGGTAAATAAGGACGCAGGCATGCAGCTTCAAATGCTCCTATTTCGACCTTTTTTTTTCCAGTTGGGTTTGACCCTGAAGCCCTCTTTCACCATGACGTGCCTGGCTCTGCCAGTCAGTCTGTCCCTTCCTGGGTATGCGGTCATGTGCAGATATACAGGATTAGGTGCTGAGCCAGTGAGCCTGGACATCAGCTGTGCTCTGTGTGAGTCCCGCAGACATTTCCATGTGGATAATGCGGCACCTGGGGCTACTGAGCTGCAAGGGGGAGCTACAGAGACAGGAGTGGACGTGTTGATCCCCACCTGCGTTGCTGTGTGAGGATCCTCTTCTCTGCAGGTGGTTCCTGACTCCTTTGTCATCTTTATGGTCCATCACTAGTTCTTCCCTGCTGAAGCAGAAGGTCTCTGGGGCATGCATGGAGGGTGCTCTCGGGGAGGATACTCCAGTCTTGTCTTGCCCCTGCTTGGGGAACATGACCCATAACTGGTCTGGTGGAGGGCAGGGAAACCTGGCCTGTGGTTCATAGGATGTCCTTTGTCACTGCCTGGAAAGGGAAACTGCCCTTGTGCAGCCCTGTGGGAGGAGGTGAAACGCATAAATTTTTACAGTGGAAACAGTAGAGGAACTTGAGACTTAGTTAAAACATGAAGCAGAACAGAGTGTGTCCACACCAGGGAGAGGTGAAAACAGCAGCACTTTTATTAGGAAAATGATATTTTGGGAAGAAAACAGCATGAGTGCAACCTTCTGGAGGATTTGGGGTCAGCATGGGAGTGGGGAGAGAAGAGTTCTTGGGGCGGTGATGGGTCAGAGCAGCGAGGGAAGGACTGTGAGAGCTGCAGCAGCAGCCCGTCCATCATCACGAGCACCGTGCTGTGTATGCTGAACTGCCTTTGGTGCTGACCAGCCCTGCTGGTTGCTGCCAGCTCTGCTGTGCCTGGTAAGATCATCCCCCTGGAGCAGAAGCCACCAGGAACCCATGTTCCACAACCTCTGCCACCACTTTTCCATCCCAGTCAGCAAAACATTGAGTGGGACGGTACTCTGCAGGTCCCAGAGCAGTGGCTGGGGAGATTCAGGACTGGTCGCTCACAGCTCTGCATGCACATGTGTGGGTATAACAGTGGAGGACTTGATGGTTCTGCCTGTTCTGCTGGAAGTCCTATCAGATGTTGCCACAGGGTCATCTTGTCCCCTTGCAGCATGCTACTGTGGCCTGTTAGCTGCCTCCAGTACCTGGTGGGGTTACCCAGGGTCTGATTCCCCATGCTGTACTGTGGTGCTCGCTCCTTCCCTGACACCTCCTTGTGTACAGGGAATGGTGCCCTCACCACTCTTCTGCTACATCTTTTATCTTAGAAAGATGGTGGCTTTGGGACAGACAGTGTCCTGTCTTGTGTATAAGCTATCCCCAGGCTCTTGTTGGGGACCTGCACTGGTAAGAGGTGCTGAGGTATGATGTCTGGGACTGATGAGCCCCCTGCCTTTCAGAGGGGAAGGGGCCACAGGAGAGGAGCAGAATGTCTCTGTGTCCCTGTGTGTCTGTCAAGTTGTCCTCATGCTCTCTCTATGGGTAGAAATAAGCTCAATGGCAGGAAATGTGCTGTAGCATTGCAATGCCACCAGTGGTCTGTGGCTGCCTGTGGAGCTGCTGGCTGAGGGGACAGTGGGGTGGCTCATCTCTGACCTGACCAGCTCAATGCAATCACCAGATCATCATCACCTGCCCTAGAATGGGATGTCCCTTTGCAGCTGACACAGAGCTGCTGGCCATGTGTGGATTGGGCTGTCCTGGGGCACAGCGGGAAAAGGTAGGTCAGGTCCCTCACCTCTTCCAGCCCACAGACCCTGGGTCAAGCTCGCAAAGCGAGGATGGCAATCAGCATCTGTGTCCAGGAGATGCAGGCAGCCATGCTGGTGGGAAAGGAGGGCAGCAGGGGCTATGCTGGCAGATGTTCTGCTGCAGCAGGGCTCGCAGGGCAGCAGGTACTGCTGGTAGCAAAAAAACCCAGCTACCACTCCGTGTACCCTATCACTCCTGGCAAAATAAGAGGAAGGACGCTGCACTAATTAGTTATTTAGATTAGCACATACTAAAGGGCTTTAAAATAGGCCTTGAAAATGGCGACTTGAAAAGTGTAGCTGGGGGAGAGAGTGCTGTCACCAGGGTCCCTTCTGGTCTGGGTGGCCCATAGTCATGGTCTGCTCAAGTGGGGCCTCCTGGATGGGCCAGAAGGTTGAGGGGGGAGCAAACCCACAGCCACAGTAGATGAGGGTAGCAAAGCTGAATTGCTTTACCTTTTTCTCCGCCCAAGCTCTGTAAGTGGCTCTGAGTACGATTGGAAACACAATGGAGCTGGGAGAGGGAATCCCACCATCGCACGACAAGACCTCAAGAAAGGGAATATTTGATGAAGCTGAGTCCTGTGAAGAGAGAGCGGAGGCTGTTACCATCACAGATACTTCATCACAGATGCCACAGAAGAAAGAAGTCATGCTTTGTAAAGAGCCTTTGTATTATTTCCTGCCTCTCCAGTTTCACTGAAGTGAAAATGAAGCGATTTTCTAAGAGTGAGGGGAAAAAAAGAAGAAAGGAAGGAGTGCAACTTTTTCTTTCTGTTGAAAGCATGGTGCTGTGCTTTAACTCTTCCCTGAGCTCATCTGCCAAAGGCAGGCTCCTTCTGGGCTCTCCAGGCTGCAGTGAAAAATGTATTTTCTTCAGCAGACTCTAGTGAGCCACTTCTTTTATCAGATATATCTTCTGGGCTGGCGAAGGGGAGGTCTGCTCAGTCTGGGTGGAATTAGCATGAAGTGACTGCAGATGAAAGATGTACCACGTGCCATCGATCACATATTCTCTGCAGAGCCATGGAAGACCAGCTGGTTGTTCTTCACTCTGACCCAACACATTTTACCAGTTGTCACCCTCCTTCCCTTACTCATTGTCATTATTATTACTAGCTTTCTCCAGACATGACTGGGTCCAAAATCTCTGCAGTGCCAAGAGCTCAGCTCCTCAGTATTGAGTGATTTCCGAGGTTGAGCTGATGTGCTTGTTTCCCTTGTGAGCATTAAAGATGAATGAAGCGGTCCACTCCCTCCTTTCCTCTGTTGTTTTACTTCTTCCAGAGCAGGACAACTTCAGCTTTGCGCAAGGCAGGGAAGAGCAGGAGGCTCATCAAGCCAGCTGCATGTCACATTACAGAGAGCTGGACATGCCTCCACGCTCCTGCCTCCTGCTCCCAAAGAACTACCTGAACAAATGGCTCATGGTTTGCTCTGTTACCCTTGGATAGTCTGCCAATCATCTCTTTAAACACTTGCACCTGCACACTGATGGCTGAAAAAAAGCCAACAAAAGAACAAAAAGCAAACCCCTTACTTTGTTTTTTACCTATGTTTGGTAGTAGGAACCACAGGAGGATCCTGATGTGGTTCCTTGATGTGGTGGATATGCAAGATCACCAAAAAGCCTGCTGGTGTGTGCTGGGGAAGCACCCACACACTGGGTGTAATTGTCCCGTATGTGTTTAGGGGAGGTTTAGATTGGTTATTAGGAAAAATTTCCACACTGAAAGGGTTATCAAGCATTGGAAGAGGCTGCGCAGGGAAATGGTGGAATCACCATCCCTGGAGGTATCTAAAAGCCGGGCAGATGTGGTGCTGAGGGAAAAGGGTGGTGCTTTTTTAAACTGTTATGTTGATGCTGGACTCAATAATCTGAAACGTCCCTTCCAGTCATAACACTTCTATGATTCTATAATGCTTTCCATGGCAGGAGATGGCGCCTTCTCTCTCCTCTTGTTGGCTTGCCTAGTCAGACTGGGGTAAGGATTTTCTCTTTAACTTCTAGTAGCCAAGATGTGGCCACAGCTCTGGTATGGTAAGAAGGTGGGGTGCAACTGTCTGTGTGGGACTGGCAAATAACACGTGGCTGGTACAATTCACAGGGCCATGAGACTGAAGGGTGTTTGTAGAGGATGCAGGATGTTTGAGAGAAAAAGCTCCAAAGTCCCATAAACTTCATGCATTTCTACATAACCGTCCTCTCACCTGAGTTGAGGCTGGTACGTGCAGGTAGTAGAAATTCATGGCTGGGCTAGTCAGCCACAATATGGGTAGTACAGAGCACACAGCGGGGAGCAGTGAGAACAGTCTGCAGCAGTCCATAGGATGCAAATTGCTCATAAAAATCAGGTCAAACCTTTCTAGACAGCAAACCCCTTACCAGGATTCAGGAGCGCCTGCAAGCCAGCTGGGAAGGCTGCACTGGTAAGCTGGTCATGCCCTTTTTTCTCCCCAGTTTACTATTTTCCATGCCCATAGCTTTCAAGAGGTCTTCAGAGAAACAAGGGTGTGGATGCCAGAGTTCTCATCCCTACCCAGACACAGAAGACACTTAGACACTTCCCTGTGAACCTCCTATATCATAAAAATAATAGGCTTGTAAATTAAATTGTCCTGAAGGCATTTGGCAGAATGCTAATTGGGAACCAGCTGGCAGGGAACTGTCCTTCCCAGCTTATCAACAACAGAGATGAACTGAAATTAACTCTTTTCAAACACCTTCTGGGCAGGTAGAGGGACAAGGTCACTGGGACCACTGGGAGCTTGGAGAGATGTGGTTCCTCCTTCCCATGATCACAGCATTCCTCAGAAGAGCAGTGCTCCTGCTGCTGCTCCGTGTCAACCACTCAGCTAAGACCGACAGTAATTAAGGAGGGATGGACGTGACTCCATAACATGCAGCATGAGTCATTTTGTGGTGACTTCTACTTCCGGTTCCTGCCCACCTCTGTATCTCTATATCTATATCTCTAGATGTCCTGTTGGGCTGAAATTTCATGCCCTCAGTTTTTCCCCAACAGAAAATTTTGGAAAGTTCTGCAAAAAACTTGTGTCCAGCAGATTTTTGCTTTGTAACAACAGGCATTTTTTTGTGTGTTTTGTTTTGTTCCACCCTCCCAGAAGATTGCAGTCTTCTCTTATGGCAGATAATTCATTCAAAAGCTTCTCCATTTTGGGAGTCTCAGTCTCCCTTAACAACAGCCACAGCCAAGTTTGAAGAAAATCGTGTAATGAATAACACAGTTATGAATCTTCAAGCATGGGGCACTGAGCATGCTCTGCAAGGACCTCTTCCCTGTTATGCTTCTTTTTCATTCTTCTTTTCATGGGTTAGCAGCTTCACAATAGGGCCACGAGGATAAAGAAGTTGCTAGACAGTTCTGCTTAACCAGAAATTATAACAGCCCTTCCAGAGGCGGTTTCTTCAGTAGAATGGTTGAAAGGTTTGCCAGGCAATTCCTTAATACCTCGTTCCCATCATGCTGATGGATGAAGAGTAACTTCGGGTTTTGGTCAGGGGTGCAACACGCAGTTCTTTTCACAGCTGAACCCAGCCAGGTGATGGCTCAGGACCAACATGCTTTGTTCCGTGCTTCATGGATCAGAGGAGAATCTTGGGAACTACAGAGGTAGGCACTTTAAGAGTTGAGTTTGTGCAGGAAACATACAGTACATTATATATCTCCAGATGCACTGCAATGAAAAAGTAAGGTGTCCAGACTTCTCCAGGCTTAGCAGGGTGTGGGTAGTCTATAAGCTCCCTTGAGGAAACTCACCAATATATCTTCACGTTGATCCTCTTCTGGTTTTTTTTTT
>VXBW01001031.1:0-46031 GCA_013400375.1 Thinocorus orbignyianus | reverse complement strand
TTTTTTTTTTTTTTTTACAACTGAATTTTCCCATCTAGTTTGCAGCCTGTCTCCAGGTGAGGTGTGGGAACAATGATCCTTTGTGGTTCTCAGACTATGTCACTCATCATTACGGGACCCCATGGTCCTCACCAGGGCAGGGTTGGCCTTCCTTCTGCAGGAGGAATTTCCATGAATAAATAGCCAAACCGGTGATTGTTAACCCTACATGCTGTGCTCAGGAGCAGGGTATAGAGCCTACTTCTGTCTCTCCCCCAGGGCTGGGGCAGGACTCTATTTTGAAGCACAGGAGAGATGTCACCTCGCTGATCTGGCGATCAATAAAGGTGCACCAAACAGCTGCTGCTGAAGGCAGCTGCCATCTGAAAGGGAGATATACTCTCCATCATACTTGTGGGACAGCTCGGGTGATTGTTTCGTTAACCAGCTGCCAGGTGGAGGGCTGGTCCATGTGGCTGGTGGGTGCGCTCTGGAGATGAGATCGAGTATGGTCGAGATTTAAGATGCTCACAACAATGAGGCAAAGGCACCACCTGCTCCTTGGTCAGAGCAGGCGTTCTCTGCATGATCAAGCCACCCTCTGAGTGATCTCTCCCTCCACAGGTCCCTGGTGATGAGAGCCATCCCACCTCTGACCAGACTGGAAACAGGTTCCAGAAGCCATGCAGATGTGCTGCAAACCAGTGTCTGTGCTGCCAAGCTGGGGCAGTCTGCCAAAAAATCCTTCTTACCAGGCTCCATTTCCCTGTGTCTAAAACCTGGTGCCCCCAGTTCCCCAGCACATGGAGAATAAAGAGACTGGAAAAGCAAGGCCAAAACATCCCCTGCCCAGCTCTGCATAGATGAGAATGGGGTTTTAGCAGAGTTGGGTGAAGACAAATGTAGAGTCAGTATGAAATTTAAATTAGTGAGCGTCACGGTCTAGCCTCGGCAGCAACAAAAGCGCCACGTGGCAGTNGCCCGCCCATATATACGCCTACGCCGTGACGTCACCACGCCCACTCGCGGCTGTGGCCCCTCCCCTCCCCGACTAGCTCCATGCTGCCCCTGGGCCTGGCACGCATGGGGTGGAATAGCTGTGCCGGATAGAGTCAGGGGAGAATCAATCCCGTCCCTGCTGGAAACCAGGACAGTGAGTTACAGGCTTGGATTCTGTGCTATATCTTATTTCATGTATTTGTTTTTCCTGTTCAGAGACAATGTTTGAGATTATGATGTTCTGCTTGGGGAAGTACTTTATTTTGTCTGGTTTTTGGGTGTTTTCTTACCCGGGTTAAATTCTAATGGAATGGTGTTTTGTGTGTGTGTGTATGTATTGCTTTGTTTTCATTTTGTTTTGGTGATTTTGTTTTTAATAGGATAGTGATTTAAGGTCTCCTCTGAATATCTGGGATCTACACTCTGGTTCACTGCCCAGTGGAGCTGGTGTTACACCCATAGGCTTTGCCATTTCTTTTCTGGTTCCCAGGATCATTTATTTTACCGCAATTTCACAACGAATGAGCAAACTCACCTGTAGAATTAGTACCTCCAGCACCAAGTTGCTGCTTGTGTGTGGAAAGGCAGGTAATTTTGTATGGACACTGACATTGAGTGATAAGCTGTGAGGTGAATATTGAATTAGAAAAAGAATAGAATCATATAATAGAATCATAGAATGGTCAGAGTTGGAAGGGACTTTCAAGATCATCCAGTTCCAACCCCTCTGCCCTGGGCAGGGACATCTCCCACCACACTAGGTTGCTCCAAGCCCCATCCAGCCTGGCCTTCAACACTTCCAGGGATGGGGCAGCCACACCTTTTCTGGGCAACCTCTTCCAGCGCCTCACCACCCTCACAGCAAAGAGGTTCTTCCTAATATCTCATCTAAATCTCCCCTCTTCCAGTTTAAAGCCATTGCCCCTTGTCCTGTGGCTCCACTCCCTGACCAAGACTCCCTCTCCAGCTCTCCTGGAGCTGCTTTCAGATCCTGGAAGGCTTCTTAAAGGTCTCCCCGGAGCCTTCTCTTCCCCAGGCTGAAGAGCCCCAGCTCTCTCAGCCTGTCTTCATAGCAGAGATGCTTCATCCCTCTGATCATCTTCATGGCCCTCCGTTGGACCTGTTCCACCAGATCCAGGTCTTTTCTGTGTTGAGGACTCCAGAGCTGGACACAGGACTCCAGGTGGGGTCTCACAAGCACAGAGCGGAGGGGGAGAATCACCTCCTTGGCCCAGCTGGTGACGCTTCTTTTGATGCAGGATTGGCCTTCTGGACTGCCAGTGCACACTACTGGCTATAGAAATCTAAAAAAGAAAAGAAATTAAAAGAAAAGAAATCTTCTTTCATTGTGGTTGTGCAGGAAAAAGAGGAGCAGCAGCAGTCGTGACCAGCCATGCCAGCAGTTCATCCTTCCCTGAGCACCCCAAGGTAGTATCCCATCCCAGACCTTGCTGTCAGCCCTGGTGTTTGCTGTCAGTGACCCAAGCAGTTCTCCAGGGTTAAGCACTGTCTGAAGTGCTTCGTTGAGAGGGAAGGTGCAACGGTGAAGGAAGTTCAGATCCTGCAGTTATATCTCAGATGCTGTTGCGCTTTTTGTGGACATACACAGGCTCATGTTTCTTGTGCCTCTGTTGTGTGCCAGGGCTGAGCGAACCAATCCCACAACAAGGATGAGCTCTGCCAACCTTCAGTAACCCTGAGGAAGGGTAGAAAGTCTTATCTGAAGAGACAGATAAGGGTTTAAATTAAACTGCAACATAAAATTCTGCTGTGAGCTCTCACATCAGTGGTATTTCATCATGGCATCTTTCTGCCAAATACATTGCTATTGTTTAGTATAAATCACACCAACAAGTGCAATTTTTATATTTATTTATGCAAAATTTCAGATTCTGTGTCTGTTTGCTTGGGTATTAGAAATTGCATTATGCATGTTTATAATAGCAAGCTTTTTTTTTTTTTTTTTTTATTTGTGGAAGAAATATCAACAGTTTGATGTGTTTTTACTTGGATCACTTTCTAAGTAAAAACATTTATAAAACTTCGTTCACATATCCTTTCCACTTCAGTGTGGTGCAGTCATAAACTAGTGCAGATGATAATCTTGACATGATCCTGCGCTGGGAAGCACATGGATGCATACAGCTCCTGTGGTGCAAACGTCCTTAGGCCAGGGAGAGGAGAGAAACAACAGAGGAGAAGGAGAAAGGATAAAAAAGGACAGTAGGGGCTTTAAAAAAGCAGACCCAACTGGAGCAGGAATAATGTTAAATAGCTACTCTAAGCCTTTGTACAGCAGGATGTCGTCTTGTTCCTCCCCATACCTCTTGGAAGGAGCAGCTCATGCAACAGTACCATGGAAAGCTGGAGGAAGGTGGATCTGACTTGGGTGGTAGGTTTCCATCTACACCCTGATTGCTTTGCCCAAGGCGGGTGTGAGGAGGAACCTGGTAGCAAAGCACTGGCGGGAGCTTGTGTGGGACAGCTGTCTGGCAGCACGCCTGCCACTTCCCCTTCAAGAAGGCCTGTAGGGCTTGGTTAGGATCATCCCTCTGAGAAGGAATTTCTCTGTTCATTATCTTTTGTATTTTCCTGCTGCTTCTGTCTGTTAACCTGCATTTCTCCCAGCTCTGCTTTGCTCTGGGGAGGCCACATCTGGAGCACTGGGTCCAGTTCTGGGCCCCCCAGTTCAAGAAGGACAGGGAACTGCTGGAGAGGGTACAGCAGAGGCTACAAAGCTGATCAAGGGTCTGAAGCACCACTCTTAAGAAGAAAGGCTGAGAGACCTGGGGCTGTTCAGCCTGGAGAAGAGCAGACTCAGGAGGGGACTTCATCGATGCTGAACAATAGCTAAAGGGTGGGTGGCAAGAAGATGGGACCAGACTCTTCTCAGTGGTGCCCAGTGACAGGACAAAGGGCAATGGGCACAAACTGGAACAGGAGAAATTCCATCTCAATATGAGAAGAAATGTCGTTCCTGTGAGGGTGGTAGGGCTCTGGAACAGGCTGGAGAGGGTTTCTGGAGGTATTTAAGAAACGCATAAATGTGGCACTTCAGGAAGTACTCTAGTGGTCGAGATTGGAGGGAGTGTGTTGTGATTTTGTGTATAGTTGGACTTGGTGACCTCACAGGTCCTTTCCAACTGTAACGATTTTGTAATTTTTTGATTCTGTGATTCTGTGGTGTGGACTCTCCTCCTCTGGAGATATTCCAAAGCTGTCTGGATGCATTCCTGTCCAACCTGCTCTGGGTGACCCTGTTTTGGCAGGGGGGTTGCATGAGATGATCTCCAGAGGTTCCTTCCAGCCCCAACCATTCAGCGATTCCGTGCATCCCCATGATGTGCACCTCGGCTGTGGGAGAGTGGCTGATCTCAGCAGCCTGCCACTGAAGGATGGAGCCAACGTGCATATCCAGCAAGCGACGAGCTCATTGCCAGGGCAGAGCACTGCCAAGGTCAGGTCAGCCAACAGACTAGCCCTGCACATGCACGGCACCTTAGCATCCAGCTGCTCTGGGGGGCAGGAGCTGCTGCCACTGGAGGAAGGGGATGGGCATAACAAATATGCCAAGCACTGAGCCAAGGCTTGGCTTACAGCTCCTGCCAAAATCCATCAGTGGCCCATCACTGGCTTGACACATCTGTGGCAGTGAACAGCCCAGGACTGTTGCAGACCTTTCAAGTGTGCTGCCCAGATCAAGGGTCCTGGAGGCACTGAGGAGCCTCCAAAATTTGGTCTGTAGTCCTCTAGTTTTAGGCAGTCATCATAGAGCAACCTCACTGCCCTGCAGGATCTGTCTGGCCATTGCATGCTTACCTGGGGAAGAAGTCTTTCCTTTGCTAGTGTGCAAGTAGATATTATACTTATTATTATTTATCACTATGTTATTTTTACTGCTTATTGGTTGGATTTTAGTGCCCTGGAATTGTACTTGGGTGATTGTTCGGTGGCCTCAGTGGAAGACAGAGATCCAAATGCTCTGTTTGTCTCTCCTTGGGACTCCCCCAAGGATGGCACAGGTTCCACTAGAAGTGGATGATCTGTCAAGAAGGTGAATTCTGCTGACTGCCCCAGGGGCTGCTGTATGTCAAATATGCCTCCTGAAACAGCCTAGCTGTGGTCTGAGCTCTGGGAGGGATAGGAAAGACACGTTTGATCCCTGGGAGCTGCAGTTCATGCCTATTCATTGACAGCGTTCTTAACAGAATAGTGATCATGTTTTTAGAATGATTAGTGAGACATGCAGATACATTTGTTAACTGCTTTTACAGTAATGCCAGGCAGAGCACAGGCCATATTAAATGTTCCTGGGCTTGTGTAAGGAGATGATAATTAAGCAATAATATGCAACCAGGGCAGTCAAAGGGTAAGAGCAGAGCAAAACAAGGCAGATGCTGCCAGGAGGCTAGCCTGGGCAAGGGAGAAGATTTTTTCTCTCTTTGTTTCATTGATTTGAGTAGGATGGTTAATGATGAGGCAAAACCAGGCCACGTGTTTTTACAATTATCAGCTCCACCTTACCTGCTGATCCATGTAAGAGAAACATGAAGACTATGAGGGAGCAAGCTGTGGGCAAATCTAGGTAAACTCCAGGCAAGGCAAAGCTCCTGCCTGGCCAGGAGCGTCTGTGGGTCTGGGAGCAGAGGAGGGTTTGTTGCACCAGGGCAGGGGAGGCTGTAGCACCAGAAATTTTAACAGGCACTCTTTGTCCTTGGGGTAGGTCTTAACAGCTGGCTGCATCAAGGTGCATGTTGTTCACACAGGCCCAGCTGAGCACATAGTTGGAGTTCTTGTCTTACTGGATCAAGCTCATCCGTGGCACCACTTTGCACTTTGCAAATTTTGCTTCACAGGCAAACCTCTCTCTCCATCTCTATCCTCCCTCCATCTCTTTCTCTCAAGTTCCATTTCCACCTCCACCTATCTCCATCATCTCACCATCTCATTTTTCTGTGGTTCCAGGGGCTTAGAGCTGGCTTTTGTAAAAATCCCTTCATCTCACTCCATTTAATGAGAATTCCCTACTTGTTTTGAGATCTGCCATTTTCATCCAACACCCAGCATATTTACAGATGGGTTTTACCAGCATTGGCTGGACCTGGTTCTAATCCAAAACTGCAAAGCCTGATTGTGTCTGGGCGCTTTATCCTGTCAGCCATATGTGTGCTCTGCTCTGCAAATGAGAACAGATTTGTTGGGCAAGGGCTGATTTCCATAACCATGTTGACCGAACTTGATGATATTCCTATCCTTTAATTCTTTATTAATTCAGTGCTGTATCAGCTTTGCTGTTTCCCTGCCAAGGACCAGTATCTCTGGAGAATGTTACTGTGCAAATTCGGCCTTGGCACATTAATTTGTACTAAGCAATCCTCTATTTTTTTTCAGTCACCCAGTGACATATTGAATTTGACCCTTTTTGTCAGCGTCCAAGGGTATAACTGCTCTCATGTCATTGCTGGAGCATGTAATCAACATTTCCTGTGAAGGTGTCTCTCTTGGATGATGGTCTTGATGCACAGACTGTGGATGGACAACTGAATCTCAGTTTCCCTTGTGGGTTTTTAAAGGAAATTATCAACACACCATGTGGGTTCAACTTCTGATGATGTCTAAAGCAAGTCTCCATGGTACAGCCATGACAAGCCGCCACCTTCCTCAAGTTGTTCTTGAGTGCAGGCGTGTGCCCAGCTGGTCATGTGGGACATGACATCATCTGCACTTTTCTCAGACCAGTTTCTTCCTCACTTCCCAGCCTGCATCCCCTCCCAGAATCACCGTCCCTCAGAAATTGTATCCGTCCTCTTTCCAGATTCCTTGTCTTCCTGCCACCATGTCTTTTGTTATATCAATGCAACAGGGATTTTCTTCTTCTTCCATATTTTAATCTTCCTGGACACCTATGCTGTTCCTTCAGTCTCTCTCTGTATTATAGCTTCCACAACATGTTATTTTACCTTTGGCAAGCCTGTCCCTGCAGGTACTTAAGAAGCCCAGCTGAGACTCAGGGCCACCCAAGCACTCCTGCTGGCAGAACTGATCCTGGTGCTGAGCTGGGGCTAAGCAAATTAAGATGATCCTCCTGGCACCGTAATTACATTGTGAAGACACTTGAAAGTTTCTGTTGTTAAATATTTAATGCTGTAAGAGGAATAAGACCCTGAATGTGAATTTTATGATGGATGTCTTGCTTGCCTGTGGATGTGCTGGAGAGCCTCCACTCACCTTCCATGCACAATGACCATGAATATTCATTCCTCTCCCTCCCGGGCTTGTCTCCTTTGTAAGGCTGCCAGAAACTACACACTGGATAAGCAAGGAGGCTAGTGGGGCATTTAGAGGGACAAGGGTTATGCTGAGAGTGACTGTCAGATGGGGAAGATGCCACAGTAATTGAGAGCACCTCTTTTCAGATGTGTCAGTGGTGCCCAGCATGTGCCCACAGTGCAGGGACAGGCTAGAGTCAGCTTCTCTCATCCTTACCTGCAACATGGGAGATGGAGCTGTGCCGGTGGTGACATGGGCTGAATGGGTGCAGGAGGATACTTACCTCCATGCCTAGCCCACACCGAAGCAAATGGTCGTTCATAGTTTCTGCTTGGTCCTAGTGTAGCATCACCATCAAGTGGTGTGGTATTCACATGTTCTTTTGGTTTGGCAGTGAGGGGAGAGGTGCTTACAACAAGGTTGGACAATCTCCTTTTCATCTCTTCTGGTGGGCTCCTTGGCAAAGCCACAGCAGGATGGTGACTTCATTCCACAGTGGCTCCAGAGAATGTGAAATCTGCATGGAAACTGATACCTTGGTCTGTGCTTTCAGACTTGGGGCTGAAACCTAGGGTTGGTGTGAACAACAATGACACTGCCTCAGGTTCTGGTGGCTGATTCAATATGATCTGGAGAGCCCAGGGAAATGAAACACCTTTATTAATGTTACTATGGTCCTGATTTTTGCCCTTTCTGCCCTTATCCTCCTACCTTCAGGCTGGGGGGAGCCTAAAAGCCGTTCTTGCTGTGAAGGACCTGAGAAGGAGCATGTGGGTATGGCTCAGCAGCTGTGGACAGCAGGTTATTTCCAGGTCAGACTCTGGACATTGTGCCCGTCCTACTCAACAAATGAGGGTGAGCCTCTCTGGAAAGTACTTCAAACAAAACTGCCAAGCACTCACACTCATTAGATGTCCATGCTTGCTACAGTGAAGTGGAGAGAGGTCGTTCCCAACTTTGAAAGCTGGGAGTGATGCCCACTCTTTAAAAGAGCCGTCGCTGCTGTTGGCTGCTCCCATTGGGAGAGTACCAGGAGGGCAGGTATCTGCTGCTTCCTCTGCCATCACTGGAGAGAAAGAGACCAATTTTTGAAGTTAAAAATTCTGTACACAGCAGGAATTCCCCAGTTCTCTGATCATTGAGATACAAAATCCCTAGAAAACTTTAAGAAGCCATGTTTCTCCACTCAGCTTGTGATTTTTCTTGAGTTCTCTCCTCCTTGCAGTGACAGTATTTCAAGGAAAGTGTATGCTTCCTACCTCCAGTTATTTTTCTTCCAAAATCTTATTTTTTCTCACTAAGAAAAGGTTTTGATAGGAAAGTGTGAATCACACACAGCCACCAGCCTGTCCTAGCTGGGATGACAGCTTTGACATCTAGCCTTGACTGATACAGCCACTAGTGCTCTACAAGTGTGTGTGCAGGTGAATGCATACCTGGGTTAGAAGAGACATACCACACAGCACAGCACAGCTATGCTGATTTCTAAGCAGTTTTGCCCTTCACTGTCCTTGAGCAACACATTGAATCCCCCAATGCTCTCATACACACTCCCTCCTCCTGCACTGACACCCAGACACAGATACCTGGACGTTAAAGAGTGGCTGGTTGGTCCCTCTGGGTCAGCACTTGCATGGGTAAAGGAACAGAAAAGGAAATAGAAGGGTTTATCTTCCTCCTGGCCCAGTATGTGTCTGGAAACCCTGCCATCACACCGTCTGTCATCTCCTCGGGAGGCTGGCTCTGCAGCATGCTGGGGTGTGCTTTGATTTGGCACCAGCTGAGGAAGCGCTCTGCCTTCGGGCTCCCCCTCCTCGCTTCCTCCTGATGCTTCCTCTTTAGAAATGCTCCCAAGGTGGCTTTGTGACCTCTGGCATCCTGTGGCCACTGGGCAGCTCGATACCTCTCCTGCAGCCTCTGCAGGCAGAGGGGCCCCCAAGTTGCACCACCAAAATACGTCTGTGGTTTTCTCCAGCCCAGCCCCAGTGAGGAGGCAGCTTTCCTCCAGGTTACTGGCTCCCAGCACCAGCTCTCCAGACTGTGGTACCCTCAGGCTTGGCTTACATCCTGGAAAACATGCTGCCCTGACACAGGGTTGGGACCTATCTCCTGCCTTTTACTCAGAGCCCTGCTTGGCTGTGTGCAACATCAGAACAGAACAGCCAGAAGAGAATAGGCAATTTCTCATGCTGGTAGAGACTTCCAGAGCTGATTTCTGGAGGAAAGGTGATCTCTCCTCCAGAAAGAGAACCTCTGACCCAAATGAGACAGAGGAATGAAGGTTTCTGAGCATAGCGAACCTCAAAGACAGTAAGCAAAGGTCTGGTGACCTTACAGGATGTAGCATGGCTGTGACAAGCAATAGGAGTCATGTCTTCAGCAGTAGCATTTATTTTCCTGTTCCCCAGCAGTCCCAGCACTGCCCAGGCTGGGGAACGCACGTGCTGCTGCGGCTATGGCTGTCTGCACCCACTGCAATCTAGCATGTGGAGCTGCTCAAAGAGTGGAGAGCTTTGGGAATCTGCTACGGCTGTGTTTAGGGGCTGCCCCTCCCGCAGCAGTGGTCCTGCTCTGAGCAGGGTGGGATTTACCATGAGGGTGCCCATCTATAGCAGCCGCCATCCCCTGCGGTTCCCGGGCCCCGGGCGATGGGTGTGCATGTCTGTAGGAGCTGCCAGGGTGTCTTCACACTGTGTGAGGGCAGCGAGGAGGGGATTCTGAGGCCACATCCATGGCTCCTCTTCAGGGGGTCCAGCCACCCCCTTGCTTTGCCAGCGGTGGACGGCATGCCCAGAGAGATGAGAATCACCCTGGAGGGTCTGACCACAGGAGAGATGGGGGAACCTGCAGCCTTACGGGCAGGTTTTGGCAGACAGAGCTGTCTTGTGGGTTGTGTGAGTTCTGGATGGTGTTGTCAGGTGACTCCATCTGAGGGCAAATGCAGGAGAGATTACACTCTGACTCAAGGTTAGTTTTGATTTATTACTCCCAGGAACCTTTAGCACAGCAAAGCTTTTTGAGTTCCCTGCAACAAGCGCTCCTTGTTTTACTGCCTTTATAAATCACATCAGTGTGCTGAAACATAAGAATAGAAAATGTTAGCCTAGAATAAACAATCGCTAACCAGTGAGACAAAATAATCAATATTCATAAGATAAAGCACTGGCGTAAGGTGAGCAATGATAATAACGAGGTTGAGAAACAAATCAAGAGATGAGGCTCCCAAAACCTTAGTGCCAAAACAAATGGTGTTTAACGAGTATGTTGCTCTGGATTTCTTCAAAGAACACAGTCAATGACCCTGGATGCAGCTAGAGATTCAGGATAACACCTTGGGTCAATCTGATTTACGTTAGATGTGCAGAAGAATGAACCTGAACTTCATTCATCTTGTAGAGTTGGGATTGTGCAGGAGAGCTCAAAGACATGAGATGGGTTAGGAATAAGTCTGGGAAAACATGCACAGTGAAACAGTGTGGTCAGGGTCAGCCTGGTGGTTAATGTAGTGTCATCTGAGGTGGGAGAGAGCAAAGGAGAGAGGTTACGAAGTTTTGCAGCAGGATGGAACCACAGCATTGTCTAGGTTGGAAGGGACCTTTCAGATCATCGAGACCAACAATCAACCCAACACAGACAAACCTCACCATTAAACCATATTGTTAAGCGCTACCTGAGTAACTCTAGTGCTAGGTGGGAAGAACGTGGTGATGGTGTTAGCACCTCTGTGCCACTGGCACTCAGCTCTGGGGACAATGGGAGCAGGGTAGCCCATCTGCACATCCTGGGACAAGTTGCATGGCCATGAGCCCTAGTACCTCCTATGGGTCCTGTTTCTGGAACTCACCTAGAGCTGAGGCACCACCTCACACCATGGGAATTGACCTTCTCCAGAGCCTGGAGCTGGCCTTGGGCACCACAGAGCAGCAAGACAGTGATGAACAGGACTTCAGGGAAGAGGTTGGGTAAGGAGAATTTCTCTGCACAAGGGCTACCTGGAGTGAAACTATGGTTGTCAACCAGTGAGTTGACTGGGAATCAGGCTTGGCTAAATTTGGGCAAGCAGCCTGCAAAGAACAGGAGGTTGAGCGCTGAAGAGCTGAGTGTTCATTTCTGCACCAGGGTTGTTTATGTCCGGAGCCAGCAAGTGCAGACTGGTGGGAGGTGTGCAGGGACATCAGCCTCTTTGACTTGACTATTTGCAGGTGGAGGACTTAGAGGACTACCTATGGGAATGCCCTGCCTCAGGGGAAGGCACAGCTTGTACATCAGGTACACTGGTCATGCTAGGACAGCTCTGATGACATTACAAAGGTTGCTTCTGAAGCATAGGGATGGTGGGGACCTCCCTGCAGGAGTACATTTCCTCTTTGCTCACTTACAGAAGCATTGTCCAATCCCACTGATACCAGGAGGCATACCACACAGCCCACCATGCTTGGTGTTAGGTGGCCATTTCCTTCTAAGGGTAAGAGACGAAGATGAAAAGTTGCTGTTGTAGGTAAATATCAGGTTTAAGGTAAAGGCAGTTTTCAGGTAAAGACAGTTTTCAGGTCCCTCTAAGATGTCTGGCTTTTCAGGATGCCAAAGGGCAACATAGCTGGCAACACTTGAAGTGATCTTAGGTGACAAGCTCTGTCTCGTGCTGCAGACCTGCCCACGGGGACCTGAGATCGAAGGTGAAGTTCATATCCCCTAAGGCTACACTCACAGTGCAGCATCCCTCACTGAACTTGTCACTAGGGCTTCCCAGAAACACCAAAGAGGTCAGTGGGGTCAGGGGTGCAAGGAATCCCACCTTATGTAGACATTGAGAGAATGTCAGATGAGTCAAGCCCCAAAATGGCCTCGGCCTCTCTTCACGCTTCTCATCCTGCACCCCAAGCCACCCTCCCGCAACATTCTGCAGCGTCCAGCCCCGCGCATTGCTTGTGTAGCTGGAGGCACATCCAAGGTCTTGTTATGTGTGACATCAGGGGACTGGCCTTCACCTCTGGGGAAATGTGGATCTGTGGAGGCATCTGGAGGTCCATGGATGTTGCTGTGTCCATAGTCTGGCAGCAGGGCTGGAAGGGCAACAGTGACCCAAGATCAGGGGCCAGATGCGAGAGAGGAGAAGACGGGAGAGCGGGGTGACCAGGTGAGCCATGCAGAGAATGGAGAAGGACAGAGGCCAAGAGAAATAGGCAGAGATTTGGAAGAGAACAGATGAGATCCACAAACAAACATATATAACTGACAAACCCCGTGCCAGATAAATCGCTAGAAACCTCCAAGCAAGCACACACAGAGATCTCTATAAACAACTGAACCCAGCAAACTCTTTTGAGGAAAAACTCAAAACTTTGATCATAGTTGCCATGGTGATGTGATTTGGAATAAGTGTGGCAGAGTATTTTTCATTATCAGCCTTTGTCATAAACAAATAACCTGCTGTAGACTTAGAAAAAGGGATAGAGCTGGGCTCAGACCATCTAATCATCAGACCCAGAGGCTGCAACTAATAAATCAAAGAAACAGGAAGATTGTAAATCCCACCAGAGGTCACTTGGTTAAACAAAGTGCAGGCATGGGAGACAGCTGGAGTGGGTAGGGAGTGAATTAATGGCAAGGTCTGGTCACTGTCAGTTAGCATTCAGATTCTGGTTTATGGTGACAGGCACCTCATCTCCTAAGCCTTCTAGGAACTACAGCCTGCATACTAAGCACAGGCTAGCTGCTGAGACAGTGGCTGGTTTTGCCCAGTGGTTTTACCCCGGGAATGTGAGCTGAGCTCTGCCTTGTGTAATGTCAGCCAGTAGTTTGACTTTAACAGAGGCACAAGCAGACCCTGCCCTGACAGAGGTCCAAAATCACTCTTCTGGTGAAGGTTGCTACCCTCAAATACAGTTGGTTGCAACAGACCTAACCTCTTGTGTGTGTGGTGACCTTGTGGTCCCTGTGCATCCCTGCTGATAAGGGGCATTTAAGTAAACTGATGGATTATCCCAGCCATGGCCCAGTAGCAAATACTATCCATGCAAAAGTCGCATTTCTGCTTAAAAGTTGGGTCTGGACTGTGCACCGGCATCTGCCCACCTACATCTCAGGTTCTCATCAGGGGCTCACCCACAGCACGAGTTCTGGATTGTTTGAGTGCTAATTTTTAATCCCAAAATGGGATTAGCCAGTCTCAACAAAACACTTTGTTCAGTTTCTGCATCAGATCATTTCTCTCTCATATTCTGAGAGCCTGCTGCCCTCTGCAAAAATTGCCCTATTTCAACAGGAGCCATCTACACCAAAACCGTGCGGCATTCATCCTCTTTGGTTTTAGCCATCACTCAGTCATTCGAGTGAGATGCAGGAACAAAACCGTGTGAGTTAAGTGATGAAATATACACCCTGAATCCCATTGTGGAAAATGGTTAGCTACCAGCTGAACTCTTCAAGGCACTTTGAATTTCTGAATGACTCATGAAAATTGGTAAAAAGATCCTTTTAGGAAATGACCCGGTCGAAGAAATCATAGTCCACTCACAGATGATTTGCTAACCAAAGAATGAGTCTGTGGAGCCTGTTTCTCATGGCCTGACTCATCCTCAGTAGTATCCTTTTTCTTTTTTTTTTTTAACTATGAGCAGTTAAAAAAAATGTTTGGAATTGCTGGAGTATTTTATAGATATTACTCAGCAGCTCAGCGTGATTAAATGTAACCTATAATATATATAAAGAGGGCAAAACTTAAAAGAAATGTCAGAGTGGCTCAGGAGCTAAATTTCCCAGGAGCCCTAAGTTTTGCAAATGCTGAGGACTGTAACACATAATTTTCAGGCTTTGTGCCCCCCAGGATACTTCTCCTCAGCTTCCAGGGCTGTCTAGGCAATGCAGGGGGATTTGATTGTGCTGCCCAGCCCCTCTTCAGTCTTAGGTAGCTTTTGCCAGTTGCAGGGAGGAGTCCTTTTTAACCTTTTTTAACCTAGAAATCTCTTTTAGGGTAAAAGCTTTACAATCAGATAACTTCAGTGGATAGATTCAGCCTTTATCTGTCTCCTCTCTCCATCGATGAGAAAGGGACCTAAGGCACTTGATGTAGGACTGCTTTGCCCCAGGATAAGCTCTTCCAGGACAGGTGTGGCAGTACTTAGTTAAAGGCTAAAGTTAGTCCCATGGGATCTAGTTTTCCCTTCTAAAACCAGGGAAGGAGTCAAAAATCATCTCCAGGAATTGAAGGGAGGGATGAACCTCTGTCACATTCTCAGAAGAGCCTCTTGGAGCTGAATGTCTTGCTCTGTAGTGGATCAGAGCCAATGAATTTGAGCCAGAGCTCAGAGAACAGGAAAAACACAGCTCTGCTAAACTGCTTATACATTCCAGGAGAAACCGTAAGAGCACAAGCGTGATGGAGGCAGGGAGAGACCTTCAAAACCCACTTGTTCCACTGGCTGTTTTGGGGAGCACCCGCATGCCCCTCCACCACTACCCCTCTCACTCAGGGAGAGGTGTTTGCATCCAGCCTGCTTTGTTCCAGGCAAGAAAAATAAACATTTTTGGCCAGAGCAGCTCTCTACCTGGTTTGTGCTTGTCGCCAGTACTGCCTCTGAGGGTTTTCTGAGGAACATGTGGTACTGAAGGTAAAGCACCTGAGGTGGGAAAGCATTTCTAACCCCCCTTCAGGGCTGAAACTCGAGGAACTTGAACAGCCACCAGGGAGAGCTTGAGCAGAGCTTGTCCCTGTCCCTGCAAGCAGTGGGTGTTTGCAAAGAAGAGGTTAGTCAGCAGCTCGCTTTCTGTACAGCAATAGTAATCTTGGCTTTTAATAGCTCACTGTTAGCTCAGGCAGAAGGAGCAGCTGACCATGAAACAGCAGCAAGGACATCTGAAGAGGCCTAAAAATGTAACATGTGAATGATTCGTTTTTAAATAGAGTACACAAAGGGAAAGAGAGAACTTGGGATAAATCCAAAGCTGAAAATCCAGTTTGGGGGAGTGAGTGGATGCCAGGTAAAGACCAAATTATCACTTAGCTCAAATGAGAGGGAGGAGTTGAGCTGTCAGACCCAGACCCTTTCCTGGAAAAAGTTTTAAAAGTTTCCAAATAAAGGACACTTCGGGTTGGAAAGGCACACAATACTCTGCACCCACCAGGGTTTCAGCTGTCGGGATGTGATGGGCTCTCAGTTGCCCAGCTAGGTCAAATCCCAAAGCATTGTGAAGAAAATGAAAATTCCTCACCAAAGAGATCATTGCATCTAGTACTTCTCTCCTTTCAGTACATCAGCTATCACAGCAAAGAGTGATCCTAACCTGACATGATTTGTTCTTCAGAAATCCATACCTGGCATCTTTTATTACCTTACCTTTTGGGTGGCTATAAATCTAATTGTTTAATATTGCTTTACTGAAAAATCTCCAGGTTCTGGAGTCAAACTTTGATTTGGAGCTGGTCTATAATTTCCATCCCCTCTCCTTTCTTCCTCTTCTAAACAACAGTTATTCTACATCTTCTTCAGCTCCTTCTTACTTCTTACCCTCCCATAGTCTTATAGCTCCCTAAAAGTGTAGCAAACAGTTCATAGACATCTTCAGCTGAATCCTCAAGTACTCCGGGGGAATGTCTCCAGGTGCTGTGTACCTGCTGTTCTGGTTCAGTCATCTTTAACTCATCCTTTCTCGTACCTGGACTGTCTACTCTCTTTGTGAAATGCATTACCTTACACAGCTTGCTGTAATTATTTCTTTATTCTGAGTGTCGAAGAATATGTTGAATGCTTCACCCTCGTCTGTGTCATCTGTTACTTGCTGTCATGGTCCCGTCGGGCTAGGCTTCCCTTTGTCGTCTTCTTACTTTGAAGGTATTTCTGGAGCCTTTTCTTGTGCCCCTTCTGCTCCTTGCTAGCCTGGTGTGTGTCAGGAGGGCTGTTTCTATTCCGGTGTGATTGTGCTGCCACTCCACGCACTCCGTGCTCGTGTGTCCTCACTCCCATTTACTGTGCAATTTTTTATTTTTAAGCCCTGAAGAGATTGCGATGCAGCCGTAATGGCCGTTATTATTCTTCCCTTTCCTCTGCATCAGTATCATTTGCTGTTAAAAGTGAAACATTTTCCACTGTGAGCAAGGGAAACACATTTGGGGAGACATCAATCCTGAAAGCACACCCCGAGGGGACCCTGGGTGGTGGCGATTTCAGCTGGAGACAGCCCCCAGTTGAGAGGGTGTGTGGTTCTGGGCGGGTGTGTGTGTGTGTGTGTAAGAAGGGGAGCAGGCAAAACCTGAGCTGCATCACAGGCTCCTCTGATCTGCACTCCCTTCTATCCCTTTTTGTTTTGATAATCTCACCTCTTGTCAGTGGCCATCTGGGAACAGAATTCCTGCCAGGCTAATTAACTCTTATGGCACTATTCTCTTTTTCCGCGTCATTTTTTTTGCCACGTTTCAGCTTGTTACAGATACTGGTGGGAGGTGCTGGTCGGGAGAGACACACTATGCTGCTAGGACACGAGAACTCTGATGGCAGAGAAATAGCAACCATGGGCTGGTGGTCCTGTCTCTGTGTCAGTCTCGCAGAAATCAGGCGTCTGCAGTCTCAAAGGAATTACAGGTTGATCCTGCCTGGATGGGGGATGAGCAGAGGAGCGCCTTAATTCAGGGCATCTGCACAGTGCAATTTTATTATGTGCTTAATGGCGGCACTGCAGTACACAACAAAACCTCCTCGGAAGACACACCAGATTGAGATTCCTAAATTGGTATAGAAAAACAGGTTTAAAGTCCTACATGAAGGTCATTAAAGATGGTGAGATCCAAGCGAAGGACCAGAGACATTTTGCGCCAGCTTCAAAGGAACACGGGTGCTGAGGAAGCATTAGAAAATTTGCCAAAAGGTAGCTTACTAAAAGAATAGGAGATAACGACAGGAGACCCAGGGAAGAGCCGTCCCATTGCACATCTGTATCTGTTAAAAGCCGAGGTGTCCTTTGAGGGGGTTACAGCTGAGCGGGACAGGTCAGAGATGGAGCCAGAGATACAAGTCCTGTAAAACAGGATCATAAATACTTTAAACCCTTTTTTTTACCTTATGAAGGGACTTCTGGGAGTCTTCAGCTGAGTTTTCCTGAGTTGGACTCAGTTCAGGATTGGCACAGGATTGTTCTGAAATCATTCAGCTGCTCTGTGTCCTTGGGCAGAAGCAGACATCTTTCTTCAGCCAAATTTGAATCCAAAACCTGCTTGGCCAGGAACCTTTAATAGCTGGCAATCTTTCAGCTGATCTGCCATAACAGAGACACACGAAATAGGTGCTGTTTTTCAGCAGCTTAAAATACAACACAAAGTGGCTTTTTGCTCACCTTGGTAAAGCCAGTGTGAAGGTCACCAGGTTAATTTCTGAATTGCAGTAATGTAAATGTTGATAATCTAGCTCTCAGTGAGCCAATTCAAATTCTGTTCTAGTCTCCAGATGCTATCCAGCTCATGCTCTGAGATCCCGGTGGTGTTTTTAGTGCACTCCTGCTTGGCTAATTTGTGAAAACAGAATGGCTGCGGGAGCAGGGCCCTTGATCCATGGAAGCATTGTACAAGCAATCCTCTTGTTAGCCTAAGTGTTTAGCGTAAGTAGGATTTTAGCCAGAGTAGGCCTCAGTGAGAACTGCAAGTTATGCTGACAAGGAAGAAGAGCCAAGGTCACACAGACCCTGCGAGAATGATAAACAAGGAGAGAGGGAGAGTGTCCTTCTGGAATGTTGGAGAACCTTGAAGCAGAAACTGCAAGTAGGAGGTGTATGAACATGTAATCTTTAGAAGCCTAGCCAATTAGTGTGTGACAAGTAGGCATAATTTACAATAAGTGTATAAATATCTGAGCTATCCGAATAAACCCCGGAGCTTGCTTTATCACTCATATTGAGTCGGCCGCATGTCTTCCCGGGCCCCTCGCGGCAGAAGAGACACCTAAAGAACAGTATCCTTAATTCCTCTCGAGGCAGCTTCTTTGTCCTGAAACAGCCCAAATGACTGACTGTAAAGAAACTGTGACATAATTCAGTGCATCAAACTGTGACCCAGGACATAGATTAGGTTCTTAAGTAATGAAACACTGATCTTGATCTAAAATTGGAAACCAGGGCTTGAATTTCCTAAGCTAAAACCTGTGGCCATTGCCCCCTTGCCATGTATTATGCTGGCTGCTACTGCTGAGGAGGGTTTGGCTCCGTGACACTCATGACTTCCCTTCTAGTAGTTGCAAGTTGCTCTTCTGTCTCCACTGATCCATATTTTCACCGGTCTAGACAAGCCCGACTCCTTCAGCCTCTCTCCACGGGATGTGTGCCTCTGACCATGATGGCAGCCCATGCTGGACCTTCTCAGTTTTCTCCAGATTCCTCTGGAACTCAGGGTGAGGACCTGATTTGCCAGGCACAGCCCTCTCAGTGCTATGTGGTGATAGCTTCCCTCAACCTGTTGGCCATGCTCCTCAGCATGCACACCACCAGAGATATACCTTTTTTTGCAATGAGAGCTCACTATTATTTTAATTTTCAACCTGGTGTTCCCGGTAACCCCTAGGTCCTTTCCAGAATTGATTGATTTGATTTTGATGGAAAACAAATGGATATGTTGAACCTGATATGAAATATTAAATCTTCCTTTGAGGTGGGATTTTGTAAATTACGTGCTTGCAAAATCAAGGAGCACTCAAATCTTTTCTAGTAAAGACATTTACTCCAGTTGGGAAATGCAACTACGGTGTTATTTGTGAGGTAAAAAGCCCAGAAGACTTAGGACCATCAGACCTCTTGTGGATGGGATTTTGGTTCCATAAATCTGCAGATGCAGGGAGTAGAAGCTGCATTGACTGAGTGCACAGCACAGCTGCTGTCATAAATGGTGCTTTTATCTGGTACCAGTATGGACATCGCTTGTACAGCTCAGTGTCAGGACACACTCATGGAGAAGTTTGGTTATGGATTCGGGCTTAGCTAATGAATGCAGACAAGGGACATGCCCCCATGCTTCATAGGGTTTCTCTGTTCAGCTGTCATCCTGTCCAGCATTTCCTGGGCTCTTGGCTCTTCTGGCTTGCGTTGGCCTGGGTGTTTGGAGGACGGCTGTCAGCTAGATCCCACACTGCCAGCCCACCATGAGTCACACTGACCCAAACGTCCATTTGGCCCATTTTCTCTGTTCCTGTCAGACTGGTAGTTTCATTTCTGAAAAAAAAAAACAAAAAAAACCAAAAAAACCCCAACGTAATGTCTCACAGTATAATCATTAAATCCAGTCTGGAAAGCAGAAAAAAACCCCAATAAAACCACAAAAGAACAGTACCCAGCGTTTTCCTTCCCATCACCCTGCTGCATTACAGAGGACACGCAGCCCAGTGCTCAGCCAGGGAGGCAGATGCTCCAGGATGCTGAAGGCTCCATCTGATTTCTCTTCTTCATTAGCTTTTCTCCTGCAGGTCTACAGCAACCCCAAGCTGTATGAACGTGAATATGAGTGTGACTGTGGCATTTGCGGTAATAATTTTCATTACAATATTGGTGTCCCACCTGCCCCTCCGTGTTCAATTTTACTTCATGTGGGAAGAGAACCTTGTGTACCTTTGCAGCATGGTGAAGTGGACTTTCTTGCTCTCTCCTCTTCCATACAGCTGGTGGGTGGCTCACTGCAACCTTTCTCTCTGCCTTGCATCTGCTTTGTGGGCCATGGCGTGGGCAGGGCATCATGGTTGTGGTGTCTTGGCCCCAGCACCAGTGCTGAGCATGGTACTCTGAAGTCCTTTATCATGCAGATTTTCCTGCTTTCTGATTTTGTGCAAAACCTGGTCTCAAGGTAAGCAGCAACAGAGATGTTAGAGGGAGATACATAAAGCCTGCAATCACTGGAAAGTCCTGTACATGCTCTGGTCTCATGGTCCAATGGCTAGTTATTCTTTCCAACAAAATATTGCAGTTAGCCTGGCCTGATTTCACAGTTCAACCAGAGTCTTAGGTATGCATACCTTCAAAACTGAAGAGCCCTCTGCTTTCAGAAGTACCTTCACCTTTCATCTGATGTGCTCAGCAGGCTGAGCTGATCTAGTTTTAGTTTTCCAGCACTTAAAATTTATAAGATGAGCTTTCCTACGGACACTTGCAATTTTTTTTATCAGTCTTTTGAAAGCATGGGGCGCGGAGCTGAAAACAGCCTCTTCCTTTTCCCTCAGCAGATGCTGGTTGCACTACTTCTAAGTTTGCTCTTGCTGGTGTTTCCTGGCTGTCCCTGCTACTCAGCACGTGGGAGCTCTCTGGAGATTCCTTGGAGCACCTGGTAGAGTGCAGAGTAGGGATCCTTGAGGCATCTAGACCTTCCAGTGCCAGAAGATCTAGAAGACGATCTGTAATCCGAATGCATCTGCCTGGAAAATCTGGAACTCCCAGTACACCTCTCCAGCAGTCTCTGCTCACGGTCTCAGGGTATTGGGACCCTTCACATACACCAAGCATCAACAAAAAATTGCCAGCATAAGCAGTACAAGCAGTCTTCTCATTTGTAATGGTGTTACTGCATCACCCAAGGGCTGTGGCAGTGCCCAGGCCTCTTTAACACACTTGGGTCACCATGATGCGTATTCATAAAGCCACCGTGTGAGGAAGGGAAAGAAAGGGTGTCAGCTCACCTCTGGTGAAGATCTCTGCATTATGAAACATGGGTGAAGGGAAATGGTAGAGATCTCAGGCATCCAGCAGTTTTTTGAGCAAAATGAGCAAAACGAGTGTTCTATCTGCTTGGCACAATGAGAAGTCAGACTAACAATTGCTTTAAGCAAGATTATTAATGAGTAATAGGACAAAAGCCAATTGCACAAGTGAGCAATGGGCTGATTATCTTGACTAAAAGCACTTACTTGATGCCTGGCATTCCTAGGAGGCTGGGTGAACGTGTTTGTGGAATACAGCTTCTCTTCCTAAGCAAAGGCTGCAGGTTCCTCCTGCTTGCAGAGTGCTCTCTGTCCTGTACGGTACAAATTTGCTTGTGCAATTCTCCCATCAAGAAGTGCTACAGCAGTGCCCTGAGTTTCCATCCCACTTCACCCTTCACCCAGGACGCCTGCAGGCAGCTGGCAAGTTTGAGACATCTTAGTTTGTTTGAGCAAACCATCTAAGTCACCTGAAGGTGCCACCTGCTCAACTATAAACTCTTTGATAAGCGTCTTACAGTCTTCACTGGTGCTGTGCTAATGCAAGAACTGAAGTGTCAGGAGGCTTTGCTCCTGATTGCAGCGTGCACAGCGTCCCCTGGAACAGGAATGGAGGAACCCTGTCTGTGGGGATGGACAGTCCTTGTGTCCTGCCATGTGTTTGCACAGGGCTCTGCCATATCTGCCACCAGCTGAAATGATGCGTAGGACACAGTAGATGCTAGGAGGGGTAGCACTTTCTATGACAACAAGGGTGCTCCCGTGTGACCTGTCCTCTCTCCTCAATGGGAAGCATCAACAGAAAATCAACTGTCCAAACCTCCACCTGGAACCAAGCACCTTACATCTCAGTTCTCTGTTGTAGATCTGAGGTGTGTGATGGAAATGCTTCATGAATGAAACCTGGAGGAGTCTACAGACAGTTGTGCACGTGGTTGCCATGCAATAAAGCTACAGAGGAAGTCAGTGGGAGGCTGCAGAACAAGGTGGTCCTGGTCCTTGTCTCTCTAGTTTCTCAGGTCTGGGATACTGGCGTGTGCTAATGGGACTCCTGACTTTTTCTTTTCCCGGCAACCCTGACACAAAGTCAGCAGCTTCTGATTAGACAGCTGTTTTGCCAAAGTAGGACTCAGAGCTCTCTGCAGCCTCTGCTCCAACTGCACCCCTTCCTACAGTGGGGGCAGAAGAGCAGAGGAAGCATCCAGCACATCATCAGTGTTTGCTCTCATTACTGCCCAGTCCAGATGAGTGATGACAGTGAGGGTGAGGATGGTACGTCCTGTGCCTTCACATCGGTGAACAAGGGGAACAAAGGCTGTATCTGGGAACATTCCCTACACATGGCCCTCCCAGAGAATTGGAGCTGTCTCAGCATGCAGCAAAGCCTCCTGAATTCCCATGGAATAACAGAAGGATAGCTGAATTTCAGGGTTTCAATTTAAACAGGTGACCAGGATAAGAGAACCAGGATGGGTTAGTGTTTTATTACGGAGCAGTATTTATCTATTTAACCTTGGTCACCTGCCATGAGCCACCATACAGGAAGCAACTAGTGTCAAAAAATACCTAGTACATAACTGGAGATGAGGGCTGGGAGGTGATGGAAGACAGTTTGTAGGCCACAACCCAACTGCAGAAATGTGCTGAATAAGGCCATCAAGTTGAATTCTGAGTCTATTCATTAGGAAGCGCTCCTCTACTTAAAAACATAGAGCAGAGTACAGAAATAATCCCCAAACACACACACACACACAAAACATCTATGCCAGGGACCATGGCACGGCACAGGACAGAGATGTGGTGGAAATGTCCTCTCTCTGGCATATTTCACAGGCAGTAGACATAGCTGAGCGTGACAGATGTCAGATCAGACTTATCTAAATTAACTTTAGACCTTTACAATGTAGATGTCTGCAAATCAGGTGGTCACTTGGAATTCTAGCAGGGTGTGTTTCATTTGATATTAGAAGTTTCTTTTAGAATCAGAAGCACATTTATTTCTCTCTGTCAGCTACAAAGGAAGGCTGTGGTTCAGGTCTAAATGGCTATATTTTGTAGATGAATTCATCAAGTGTGAGAAGAAAAAGGGGAGATAAACTATTAGCATAGCTAAGGAATCACAAAAGCTTGCCTACACAAAATGAACTGCTTGATTTACTGCAGGACATCACTGGCACCTGGGAAAATAAGGATATTCTCTGATGAGATTTCACTCATCCACTTTGTATCCATCTGTTTGTACCCCACCTCTAATGCCAAGGACTAACAAAGCAGAACAGTGCTGTTTTCCATATTTTCAGAGAACAGGACATATTATAACAAAAAACAGCCAGAATTGCATCTTCAGAGAGCTCCCTCTGGTATGCAGACAAAAATATCACCATCTGGAGAACTCACCTCAAGAAGTAACCCCTTAAAAGCTACTAATCCCTTCTCTGGAGGGGTGATGGGGTTAGGATAGCAAGAAATCTCTGTTCCAGTCTAGTGATATTAGATCAGCTGCTTGAATTCAAGCTTAGTGAGGAGTGGATTCATCAGATGAAGTTCTGTAAAGGGTTAGGGGAATTCCAAAAGGCGAGGATTTGAGCACAGTGTAAAGCATACTGGAGGCCCTCAGTAAGACTTATGGGCTGTATAAATGTAACTGTGAATGACCTCTGGTAACAATAAAATCAGAAAACGAATGCAGAAGGAATGTAGAGTGGAGAGATGAAGTGTTCGCACAAGTATCAGAAGAGAACAATACTGTGAGGGAAATGGATCCTTGACCAACGTGAGGCTGATGAAGTTAACGACGGCTTCAGCAAACTGAAGTAGCTGCTGTTCTTGCAGTTTTTTTTTCTGTAATGGGGAAATGGAATAAGTCCAGACAACAAAGAAGCAACAGCAACTTTTATAAAGTGATTCATTGGAAGAAGTAAGTTTGGAGATCCTGGGAAAGTGCATAGAGGAAGTGTCTGAGTGAATGGGTTTTGAAGAAGATAAGGGAAAAAAAGTGATGGACTTTTAGATTAGCAGCAGGTAATTAAAGCAGTTCTTCGCAGCTGAGAAGCAGCACAGTATGTGTGTGTATGAATATTTTTGAGTCATTATAAACTAAAACAATGACTCTTTATTATGACAGACCAGAGCTCAGGAACATGGTCTGGAATAACTTGTAGGACCGTAGGGCAAAAGGGATGGGTGGAGGTTCTTGGGGGTTCCTGCTTATGCCAGTAAATGAAGCAGACCAGGGACTGCGCTGGAAATGGTACATTGGAATATCTCCTCTCTGTTAGCATCACATCACATCCTAAACAGGCACAGTTGCATCAGCAAAAGCTTGAAGACTAGATTCCCAAAAACATTTAGTTCAAAGCCACAACACAGCAAGCAAATTTTTAGTCCAATAAGCCACAACAAGCAAAATTAACTGGGAGAGCTAGCAAGACCAGTAATGGAGTACACGCACCCTGTACTGGGAGAAAAAACAAAGACCAGCAAAAAGGGAATTTGCATGTAGAAATGAGGCTAAATTTACTTGGAGTTTTCAGGTCCAATAACCCATCAAGGATGAAGCAGCTGCAGCTCCTTTTTGCCAGGTCCAGGAAGTAGTGAGTCTGATCAGGATGAAAAACCTCTAGTGGGAAATCTACATATATGCATATATCTAATACGGGTCCCTCAGGTAGCTGGGCTAAGACTGTCTAGTAGCTTCTCCTGAATCCTAGGTCTCCCCAGTTTCTGGCACTTAGGTATATGAACTCCTGAGACCTACAGCCCTGCTCTGTTGGCTCAGACACCCTCACAGACACTGAAGACTCATGCACTCCCATTTCCTGCCTTTTGGTCCTCCTCTAAACATCCCAGAATGTGTTGTGCAATCCCCAAATGCCCTGCCTGGCATTGCATAACATGTCCCATCCCTGCAGGCGGTGACTCTTCTCGGCCTGTGAGACTATCTGAAGAGCTCGCTCCCATTGACTCACCTGGTGGGTGTCCCATGAGGCTGATGTCTCTGCTGGGAGAGGCTTGGGAGGAGTTGAGGTAGGGTGCCGTGTTTAGTAGAATTAGGTTCTTCGAGTTCCATTGATGGTTACTGTTCCTTTATGTTTGCAGAGACAAGCTAACAAGAATAGCAAAACTACGATTCCCAGGAAAAGGTGGCTTGGAACAAAATGTCTCTTAGAGAACGGTAACAATGAACAAGGCCTTGAAGAGTTAACAGATAATAATAAGAAGAAAAGGTTAAAACCTGTAAATAGTCAGTGTAGACAATATTAATGAAAGCATGCCAGCATAACTGCACTTCCCTTTGTGTCAGAGACAAAGTGTCTAGGGTGTTGGAGCACTTGGCAATAGCTTCTCTGTGGATGGGCTGAAAGCATCTTGTTGACAGGAGCTGTTGAGAACTAACAGCAAAAATTTGCAAGCAAGTGTAATTCAGAGAGAAGTCCAGACAGCAAATTTTCTGAGTTCCGGCTGAGAACCGTTGTCTCAAAGCCAAAGTGATCCAGTTCTTGGGAACAACAGCAAAGAGCCCTTCTGCTGTTTGAGGGGTTTCTGGGACTGCACAACTGCACTACAAGCTAACAAGTTGATGAAGGTGTTCAAGAGGAATGATGTGAGCGTTTGTCCTCACTTGGGGACAGGTCTTTCCTTCTTTTACTGAAAATGCTTTGAAACCCTTTTGAAAAGCAGGTTTGTACTTTGCCAACGGAAAGAATATATTCAGGAGATCACCTGCCATAATGTTTCTACACTGTTATTCCGCTGAGCCTTGCTGCCCCACAAAGAAACCTGATCAAAAACCGCTGCTGGGTTTTCACATCAGCCAGTCCTTTTGTGATCATGCCTGCTGCTCACCGCCCTGGGATCATATTAGCGAATGCCTTCACCTTGGCAGCAGGCATGGTTGTTGCATACCCTTTGCAATGGCACTGCCAGGTACTACACTCTTTTCTCAGCACTACAGCTACAACTTTGTGTGCACGTGTCTGCAGAAATTGTGGTTTCCTGAAATCTATGACAGAGGTTGGTCAAAGTCTTACTTCAGAGTAGCATGGAGAATCTCAAGGTACTTGAGAGGGATGGAGCACCTCTCCTATGAGGACAGGCTGAGAGAGCTGGGGCTGTTCAGCCTGGAGAAGAGAAGGCTCCAGAGAGACCTTCGAGCAGCCTTCCAGGATCTGAAGGGAGCTCCAGGAGAGCTGGAGAGGGACTCTTTGTCAGGAATTCTAGTCATAGGACAAGGGGTAACGGTCTTAAATTGGAAGAGGGGAGATTTAGGTTGGATATTAGAAAGAAATTCTTTGCTGTGAGGGTGGTGAGGCATTGGAAAAGGTTGCCCAGAGAAGGTGTGGCTGCCCCATCCCTGGAGGGGTTCAAGACCAAGCTGGATGGGGCTTGGAGCAACCTGCTCTAGGGAGAGGTGTCCCTGCCCATGGCAGGGGGGTTGGAACTGCATGATCTTTGAGGTCCCTTCCAACTCTAACCATTCTATGATTCTATGATTGACCATAAATTGAAGCAAATGTGAAAGTTTCCCACATGGGAATCTGTTCTGACATTCTGATGTTGCAACAAAGGAAGCAAACTTCAGCCAGATCTTAACACAATAATGAACAGCAAAATCCTTTCAGAAGTGACCCAGTTCTTGCCCTTGCTTTCACAGGCTGCACTAAATGCTTGGTTAGAATATCTCCAGGGAACCCTGATGTCTTGTGGTCCATATGAAATGTCTAAGGGATCGGGAGTTTTCCCTGGACCACATCAGGGATGGGATACCCATGGACTCCTGGAGTATCTTCCTTGTGCTAAAGTCCAAAGAAATAGCTACTGCTGGTGTTCCAGCAGATGACCCAATGGCATTGTTGGAGAGGGGAATGTCCTCATTGGGAGCACGTGTGACACAGAAGAATGACTGTCTTGGCAAGTGTTTGAGTCCAACGCCCTGTGGCTGCTGTGTTATTGGGTGAATGTGAACTCAGAGGGTTTCTGATCTCGGTTTTATTGCCTTTTCTGTCAATTTTCTGTGTTCCAGATGGGATTTGCAGAGAAACTGAGCTCCAGGCTGTTATTTTTATAAACTATTAGTAGTTTCTGTCCGTTAGCCATTCTGACATCTTCCAACTCCCTTTCATGTCTCTCTTTGTTTCCTTTGCCTTCTTTTTGGCTTTCCTCTCCTCACCAAAATGCTCTCTACAGCCCAGCGTTGAAGATGACCCCGCATTTATAATCGCTCTGACAAATCAAAGATCATTCCCTCCCTATGTCCTCTCATCCTCTGCACTTCCTCCTGCTGAGCCTGATGATGCTGCAGGGGTTAAAAACCCCAAATATCTTTAATGCAGACAAATAGAAAAAAGAAACAGTACAGTACAAAAAGAGCTTTGTTCACAGCGAGAACAATGCCCTCAGCTTTCAGCTACCTGAGGGTTTCGTGAGTTATATCTTCCAAGGTGAGATATTTCACAATCCATGGAGATTACAAAACGCTTTAGATGACACTCCCCAAGCTGTTAACCCCTCCTGCACCCAACACACCGAGATTCCCATCCCCTGGCATTTCTCTTCCTACCTCACTGCAGCAGCTCCACCATTAAGCCCGCACATACAAACAATGACTTCTCCCATCCTCACTTAAACCCCAGAGTAAGAGCAGCAGCTGAAACTCCAGCATCTACGCTCCCAGGAGCAGAGCAGCATGACCATATGGGCACTCAGTACATTTAGAGACCTGTACCTGCCTGTGCTGTTATCCTATAAAATGCACACTGCTTTTTGTTGGGGTTTTTGTTTCATTCTAAAGCTAATATTGCCGTCTTCAATTAAGATTTTTATTATATTCACTGTTTGATGTTCATTAAGGTTTTTATTGACCAAGGTTCAATAAAAGTTTATAAGTTACACCAATGCCTCACGCCAAATAAAATGAGCTTTCATAAAAGCTCTGCCTGAAGTCTGATGGAATGTTCCTGCAGCCCTTCTCAGAGGCAGAGCACCCACACCTCTGCCTGTGGCTTGCAGCAGCTTGTTGGAGAAGCCTCTAGTAGTGCTGAAGGTCTGCTAGGAGGCAGGGAGTTGCTACATCACTATCTTCACTTTCCTCTTCCCTATGCCTTACCCATTGCTCATCTATAACTACTCAGCATATTCTTAAGCTTACTCTTCCCTCCTGTCTGTGTGCCCAGGCAAAAATGTCATCAGTGAGACACAGAGGGTAATTTCTCCTTACAGCCATGAATATCCTGCCTTGAGGACCAAAGGGGTCAATGGACATTTCTGATTGGAGAAGCTGCAACTGTCCATTGCCCCATCCAAAATTGCACCACAAGAGTGGTGGGGATTCTACAGCCTTTGAGGAGCTCATTTAGATGTTGCTTTCAGAGTATGAGTGTTGAGACCACCAACAGGGAAAGAAACAGCATGTAAATCAGATCCTCCAGTTAGAGGGAGATGCTACAGAAATACAAATATATTGAGAAACACTTTACTGTCTTAAGCTCTGAAATCCACTGGTATGAAGACAGGCTGGATCAGACCCTCTCCTGGAAACAGGATTCACCTTTATTTGGCTGGAGGAGAAGCCACTCTCACCTACAAATGCAGAAGACAGAAGGTGTGCTGGGCTACGCGACCATTCTCTCTGCTCTGGTGTGATGGATGTCTCAGTAAGACCCTGGAGGGGAAAGGAAATATTTTGCCTTTGGTCAAACAAAATGTTTCTTCTATCCGCAAATGAAATTTCCTCCTTTTAATCTGAAGTGGTTTCTTCTTGATGAACTTTCAGTTCTGACCCCAAAGTGTTAATGCAACGAGTCCTAGAGCATGAGGAAATGGGTTTGCAAGTGACGCAGATTACTTAGGGAAGAGGGCTGCTTCCATTTAAGTCCATCCTTCACTGTCCAGATTGTCACTCAACACTGCTGCAGGCACCATGAGTGGAAAGCAGGACTTCTCAGATTATTTAGACAAGTGCTTCAAAGCACTTGTTAAACAACTGAAGCTGCAACCATCCTCTGAGGCTGTTGGGAAGAAGGATGTACTGACATCAATCTATGAACTAACAACCAGACCAACCTAGCCATGGAAAGGCCTTTCTGTCACCAGTCATTTCTTGCAATATGCCAGGAGGATGTGAAGGTGACAGGGATCACCCTTATCACTGGAGTCTTTTAAAGCAGTCACTCCTCTCAACATGCAGGAAGATGCCAGTGGAGCTCCTGGAGTTTGTGCTAAATCAGCAGATAAAAAGATGTGCTGCTCTTTCCTGGTGATTTGAATTCTGTGCATTTGTGGAGAGAAGGACTCCTCTAACACTTAATCTAAGCCGTTATTCATGTTTAGTTTACTGTTTGTCTTCTTTTTAATACAACTGAAATGTATCATAAATGTTTCATGAGTAAACAATGGTGTAAATCTGTTTGCTAAGCATGGCTGGTGTTTGCAATGCTGCAGAAATGCTCTGAAAGCTCATCTCTTGCAGAAGAATGCCACCCTCCTGCCTGCGCTTGGGGACAAGGAAAGACCAGGGGCATAGGACATTAGGAACAATACCAGCAAGACAAGTTGAGTGAGTATTGTTGCAGCCATGGGGGAGGACACTGCTCCCATCCCAAGATGCCCTTCTTCCAGGTTTCAGTGCTATACCACACAGTGCAGGAAAGGACAACGAGGCTTGTCCCCTTACACCTCTGCCAGATGTCCTGCAGGAGATCAACTTTCTTCACAAGAAGCAATGTGGTGTGATGTAGGGACCGGGAAATCATCCTCCTTGGACACCCAGTGCTTGTCCAGGACACCCCAAGCCCCTCCTTGCTCACATTTCATTGCAGGGTCAGTCGGATGTTGGAAAAGTCCTTGCTGGGAAGGACAGAAGTTCTTGCTTTTGCTGCTCTCCAGGTGAGAGAAGGAGCTGCTGGGCTGGAGGTGTTCTTTTGATAAACAATGCTTTTTGGGAGCTTGGTGAGAGACCTTGTGCCTGTGTCCCCGGCTGGTCCCCAGCAATGGCATAACAGCTCAGCACGCACAGGCCTGACTGTGTGGGTGGCAGGAACAGCCTCAGCCTATGCCTGCCAGTGTTCTTCATGGGTGAAAACATCCATGGCCAGGCTCAGTGTGCAGAGACCAACCGCTTCAAAGCACCTGGACTGGCCTGAAAATATCATAGAATAGTTAGAGTTCTGAGGGATCTTAAAGACCATCAAGTTCCAACCCCCCTGTCATGGGCAGGGACATCTCCCACCAGACAGGTTGCTTCAAGCCCCATCCAGCCTGGCCTTGAACCCCTCCAGGGATGGGGCAGCCACACCTTCTCTGGGCAACCTTTTCCAATGCCTCACCACCCTCACAGCAAAGAATTTCTTTCTAATATCCAACCTAAATCTCCCCTCTTCCAATTTAAAACCATTGCCCCTTGTCCTATGACTAGAATTCCTGACAAAGAGTCCCTCTCCAGCCCTCCTGGAGCTCCCTTCAGATCCTGGAAGGCTGCTTGAAGATCTCCCTGGAGCTTTCTCTTCTCCAAGCTGAACAGCCCAAGCTCTCTCAGCCTGTCTTTACATCAGAGGTGCTCCATCCCTCTGACCATCTTGGTGGCCCTCTGTTGGACCCGTTCCAACAAGTCCACGTCCTTTTTCTCTTGAGGACTCCAGATCTGGACACAGGACTCCAGGTGGGGTTTCAGGAATGCAGAGTAGAGGAGGAAAATCACCACCCTGGCCCCACTGGTCACGCTTCTTTTGATGCAGCCCAGGATGGGGTTGGCTTTCTGGGCTACCAACACACAGTGCTGGCTCATGTTGAGCTTCTCATCCAGGAGCACTCCCAAGTCCTTTTCCTCAGGGTTGCTCTCCAGACATTCTGTGTCCAACCTGTATTTGTGCCTGTGGTTGCCACGTCCCAGGTGCAGGACCCTGCACTTGGCTTGGTTTTCTTTGTGTCATTTGCACTAGCCCAGCTCTCCAGCCTGTCCAGGTCCCTCTGGATGGCATCCCTTCCCTCCAGCATGTCGACCGTGCTTTGTGTCATCTGCAGATTTGCTGAGGGTGCATTTTATACTTCATGTGAAATGGCTCTCTCTTCCTGGCACCCTAGAGCTGGCCAGCACCAGCTTGACCGGCTGTGGTAGCGGCCTTTTATTTCAGATGGCCTTGAGGTCTTTCTAATGGGGTACCTGATGCCTGTGTGGGCTCTTCATCCTGACAGACACACTTTTCACCTAAGGCTGAGGGTGTCCTTTGGGGATGGCCAGGCCAGAGGAAGGCCTGTCTGCCATCTGGCAGCAACAGCACCTTGTGCTGGCAGAGGAACCCTGCAGAGCGCCTGTAGGATTCCTCCTCCCATGCAAATCCCACTCCAGTCTCCAACAGTTAGGAGCTGGCTCAGCTCTACTGTGTGTGGTTTAGTTATGTCCTTTCCAAAACACGCTAATATTAACTCTGCTAATTGGATATTCTCAATTATCCATATAAATTCCAGTCCCACTGGAGTTCTGCGCTACGGATGTGCAAAACCAACTTTACAATCCATTGCTCTGGCACTTCTGGGTTGTGCTCAGCATGATTTAAGTGAAAAACAGTGGTGGCTGATGACTGCAAGGGCATCTACATGTGCTGTGGATTTAAAACAAACCTCTCAGACACATCATTTTTAACAGTGGCTTCTCTGGAAAGGAGAGGGCTTTTCGGATAGAATTTCACAGACTGAATATTAAGTCAATCTGAATGTAAGCTCCTTGGGAGACAGAATATCCACTCCTCACGTTTGTGCAGTTTGCAGCACCATTGCCTGGATCCCACCAGCACAGCCATTTAATGGGTTTGTGACTGCCACTGATTGAACACCAGCCTCCCAGCTCATTTCCTAGAAATTACTTAAATAGCCCAACCATTTGCAGCCCTTGGTTAGCTGAGGGCTGAGTGCACCTCCCCATATTTGTTCTTGGATTTGAATCAGTCCCTGATGTATCTTATTCTTGAATGGGAAAGCATTTGGAAATTCCCCATATTGTAAGACCAAGCCAAGAAATGTGAAGCTAATGTAGGCAGAAACAGAAGGAGCTGGAAGATTCGACATGCCTCTGCTGTTACCACTGTGTTGGCAGATGGAAAGGAAGGGGCAGTGACACCTACAAATGGGATCAGACCACTTTTTACTAAAAAGTGACCTTTTTCCTTCATAAACAGAAAAGTCCTCACAATACCCAAATGCACATCAGTGTGGTTGGAGATTTTCCAGACGTAGATATTTGTTTTCAATAAGAAATTGTCATCAACAATGAAAAAGGAGGGAAAAGAGAAAGGGATATCACAGCGTTTTTTCCAGTCTAATTTTTGCGTCAGTGCCAGAAATCATGTCCTCGCTAAAACAAATTGATGCAGGATGTTTGTGTGGCTATTTTGAAATACCTGTAATTTCCCTCCTCCTGTTTATAAAAGCCTCAGAACATGATCAGAGAACAAAACCAATAAAGAGCAATTCTAGCCAGTTCCCTCATTTGTGGGATGAATCTCATGCTGTGAATAAAGAAGAGTGAATAGCTGATGTAAATAGTTCACAATCAATCTGCCTTGCCTGGCGCAGCAAATGCGATCAAACAAGATGCAGTATAATACAGCTGGATGCAAGGTCACTGTCTAGAAACAAAGAATGCAGGTTGCAATTACATGGTGGGGGATTGCATCTTGGAAAGAGTGGAAGGAGTGGGGGTCATGCTGGAAACCTGGTTAATAGGCAGTGTGGTAGTTGGGAAGATACCTGTGATCCGGAGTGGATAAACAGCACTATGAACTGAAAGGCAAAGATACTTTGCACTGTAGAGTTAGGAAGGGTCATATATTGCTGCCAAATAAAATGAGCAAAAGCACAAGACTCAAAGCTGTGGCATTACCAGCTGTAGGGGACGAGCTCCTGGGATGCCTCAGGCAATGGAACACATTGGTTTTCATCTGCTTGGTCACTGTGTGCCAGCACAAGACAAAACCTTGGCCTTCGGTGTGCCAAGAAGCCTGATGTGGATTGAGATTTGCTAGGTGGTAGGTGAGTTTGACCTCTTGGGTGTCCCCCTGAAAATCCAAAGGAGATTGGCTTAAGCAGTAGAAAACAGCTGACACTGTCTGAATGTTCCTGAGAAGTAGCTTTTCCCCTCTTGGAAGCAGGATTTCCACTCTTCAATCACAATGAGGAGATGAAATGGATCAAGCTGGGGAAATGGGAGTACTAGACTTCAGGAAGGCTGGTGGTGTTTTAGCCAGTCTGCCTTGCTCCCACACTGCCTCACTGGCATTTCTCTGGAATGCTGAACTGCTGAACACATCACATCATGGAAATCCAGGGCTCTAGGAACTAGCCCTGGAAGTATCCTGAATGAAACAAGAGTACCTGCTGTAACCTTTCAGTTTTATTTGTCTGGCCAGGTAGGCAGCTCAGGAGCTGTTGCTGGACATATTGCATTCTTGGTCACTGTATGCCCCAGCAAATCCAAGAACTTCTACCCATCATTTCTCTGCCCCATCTCTGAGCCTGAAAAGCAGAGATCTGACTGGTGAGTCAGAGACACAAAGGTTGGACTGGAAGAGCAGAGAGTTGTTGACTCTGTATATCTGGAGGCTGATGGACTTAAAGGAGTCTGATGAAAGGAATGCATGGCTCAAGAAAGAAAGCTGAGACATACAGAGAGAGTGGGCAGAGGCAGAAAAAGAGAAGAGGGATATGGACTGTCTTTGGAATGAGTGAATGAAGCGGACAAGGAGCAGGGATATAGTTGCTGAAGAGTGGTGAATGGGCATGAAGGGCTCCTGGTAGATTTGTTCATGGTCTAGTGCATTCAGGGGTTCCCTTGGCCCAGAGGAAAGAGAAAATGGAAAGGTATGGAGATAGTGTGGCCTCGGGACCACCAGTCACCAGATGCCAGAATCAGTGATGGCAGTGTTCCCGTCTCTCTTTGTGGAGATGCAGCCCACTTGGGAGAGCAGAATGCAGTGCCAAGAGTGTTTCTGGAAATGCAGCCACTGAATATAGGTACTAACAGGTCATTTATAAAACAAGTGTTTGCCCAGTACTCAATTTTGGATGTGCACGTCCTTGAAGGGGAAAAGAACAACGCAAATTGGAGCTGAACATTTCTCTTCAGGGAAGTCCCCAGAGTTGTCTTTGATACCCTAAATTTAGGTGCTGGTGATTTTCAGGTATGATCTGCTGCCAGTGATGCCACAGAGCCAGCCTGGGCTCACTGCAGTGTTCACACGTGGCAGAGCTTTAAGAGTTAAGCCCTGCAAGTCTCAGACCAAGAAGCATCTGGCTGGTATTGCCTTTCCTAGAAAAATTATGGGTTCTTGGCAACAGGCTAATAAACCAATCAGCAGTAATTAGCGTCTTTCGAGAAATGAACTATCTGGTGGCATTCAAGGAGTAGAACATCTTGCCTGAGCGAAATAAAGTGTGAAAGAACTCGGCAACAAGGTGGGTCTATTGCTATGGTGCTCTCTTTGGAGGCCCACTATCTTCAAACCTGCTGCAGAGGAGGGGAGACTGGACTGACAGTCCAGACTGCACACATCACTTTTTGAACAAATGATCTCCTCTTTCCAAGCTGTGACTTTTTTACTGAAGGCTGCAGCCCTGCCTGGAGTGAAGAACAGTGCTCCCTTGGGGCCCATTGATTCATGGGCTGGCCCAGATTTTTGTCTATTACCAAAATGGCACTATTTTCTTTTTGCTTTGCAGAATGTCCAAATTTTTGACAGAAACAGATCAATCAAAATGCAAAATCACCAGTTCCAGGACTGCCCATTGACACTATCGTTTTCCCACAAACAGACTGAAATCTTCACTTTCTGTGACCCCACATGCCCTCGGGATAGTTGCTTCTCTGCAGCAAACACCAGGGAAACAATGCTGTCATGCTGTGGGGATGACTCTTCTGTCCCTCAGCTGAGATGCTTCTCCACCAAGTTTCTATAGCTGGACCTACCATAAGAAAGAAGTGAAACTGGTTCTTGTTTGTTATGATGGTTTCATTGAGTCACATCAGGCAGAATCCAGACAGATATGGCTGCACTGTCTTATGGGCTGTGTCTGTCTCCATGCACGCAGTGGTCTGAGGAATTTACAGTCAATAGCAGTCAAGGCTGCTGAGGTCAACAGCAGGAAGGAGCAACTCTTTGCTTACAGTAAAGAAATAAAAACTGTAAAAATTAAAAGACAGAGGACGGGTGGGGAAGAGAGAGAAAAACAGATTCTGAGAGCCTTAAACCACTTAGAAATACTTGGCTTCTGAAGCCCAGTGGCAGCTCTCTGGCACTGATGGCTACAAAGGTTCAACCTTGTCCCTCTGCTGCCACAGCTGCTGGGCTGTACTGGGCCTTTGTGTGTCACACCGGCAAAGGGAAAGGGGCAGTCTGAACTGGCCAGTGTGTGCTGTGGGGAGAAGGTGATGTTTAGGAGCCTCAAACGCAGCAGTAAACATTTTCATTGGAAAAAACACAAGCATGTTAAGATTCGGGGAAAAAGATTTTTGTAAGAATGAATCATTCTGGAAAAACTTAGATTTTTGTCCTGTGGAGGAAAAATTATCCTGAGAAGTCAGAGTCCAGAAAACCAACAAACCATCCCTGATACCCCATCCTGGTGACTGGCTTCCTGTGCCCCGCACTTGCTGATAAAGGGGAGACAGGACAGTTTGGCAAGGTCTCTGCTACTTAGGCTCCAGCACTTGTCCCTTCCAGACCCCTAGATCTGGCTGGAAATACAACTACTAACCCCCTGGCTTTACTGTCTGTCGACCTGCTTCTCACATTGTAGCCTCTGTGAGGAGGCTAGTGGTTTCAGCAGAATGTATCTGGTTGGAGCTGTGATTAGTGGCCGAGAAAAGGCCCCTCAGGATGGCAATATGAAACATATGGCAGGCATACTGTGACGTATTGCTAACAGACCTGCACTAACATGTCCATTAGTCTCAATTAAAGGTGGATTGGAATATTTAGCACCAGTTTGAGTAAAAGTGACTGGGAACGTGTACCGGGGCTCATCAGTGTGACTGCTGGGGCTCATCAGGAGCCAACAAGAAATGCTGGACTACAACAAAACACCACAACTGTGGGAAGAAGGGTGAATTTGAAAGAGCACTGCTGTCAGGGGACCTTTAGAACTTGTTCATGTTGGTATGGCTATTGTGCATCAACCTCTAAAGGCTCATTTTGACCTAAATGCTGTGCTTGAGGTACACAAAGGCACACAGTGAGGGGACTGGCCACCAAGGGATGGGGACCAAGGGGCAAACAGGTCTGCCCAGATTTGAGCCCTGAGCCAGGCAAACAGCAGGGGTTATTGATGAAGACAACCAAGCAAGAATGGGTAACTCAGTGACTTCTGCGTAATGGAGATATGTACCAACTACTTCAGCTCCCCTTGCCCTTTCATGCAGACTGCAAGCTCTCCTTACCCTGAAGCCACAGTCCTGCTCCTGTTAGTAACTCACAAATTTCCATTCAACCTCTCTCCATAGCACTGATCTGTATACAACCACAGCCTGGAGGTTTGCAAAGTATCTTGGAGAAAATGTGACACAGTGCCAGTATTTAGTGTTGGTCCCATCGACCAGGAGGATGGGACAAGGTTGCACCTTGCCATGGAGGAGTCTCCACCAAAGGCACCAAAGCCCAGCAAAAACCTTAGCCAGGAAACCATCATTAAGAATGCCCTTGTGGAAATGCAGATATGCTGTGAGCTCTTCTTAATTCCCTACTCTGTTTAGTTGCCTCTGTGGGACACTAAGAAAAAGAAAAGCAAATGTTAAAATACTCAGTGGGATGAAGATGACAGTTTCCACCTCTGCTGTGATTATGGAGAGCAAGAGAGAGATCAGAGTCTGGCCACAGGCTGTGAATCTCCCTACCTCAGTGGAGAAGTGTGGCTACAGGCTTGGTTCGCTTCAAAACCAACTACAAAGTTCATCTCTTGAACCATATTTTCTCTCAATATGTTATCTCTGTGTACAAAAACAAACATGCATGGACCTGTGGAGAAGTGCAAGAGCACATGCATAAAATTACAAACAAATAAAACTTTCCCTCCAAAGGCTGGAAAATGAAAGAAAAGCATTGTGGTATTTATTTTCAAATGCTTCATGTACATTTGGATATGAAGGAGAAGGAAATCAAGAAGTACCTGGAAAACTTGCATTTCTTCCTTACATTTCTAATGAACCAAAGACTGCACAGCATTTCTAGCTAAGAATAAGTGCTTCCTGGGAATTACCTTTGCTTCTGTATCAAAATGCTCAAAGTGGATCCTCAAAAACATCTTAGATGGTTCAGTCATACATTTAGCTCCTAAAAACTTCAAGGAGAAATAGAGTAACCGATGCATTCGATGGTCCTCACACCACCAGCGTGCCACTGTGGCTTTGGGAGTTTGAACCACCCTTCTCAGGACCCAGGAGGATTCAACCTGTGGATGAGGTGGTAGGAACAGCCAAACAGAGCTGAGAGAGGAACGTGTTTGGAGACCTGCCTGCGTGTCATATGGCAGCAACGACGGCCTCCACGGCTGGCCAGTGCAGGCATGAGTGTACGCAACACTGAGCATGAAATGGCCTCTCCTGAAGGTTAAGTGTCCTTTGAGCAGATGTTCCCGGAAACCATTAATGGTGATGCTGGGCTTCTCGGTGGTGGCTCATTTGATCTACATGTGTCACCACTTTGCTTAATAGCAAAATAACTAGTGAAGTGATCATATTTCACTCAATTAAAGCAGAAGGGTCTTGGTTTTGGTCATCAAGTGTTTATGGGGCACAGACTCTGCAGACAAACCATTCATTATGTTTAGATTAATGTTATGTTAATGAGGCATGAAGATAACTGGCCAAAAATTAAATCTAGAGCAAGTACTCAGGGTCCAGAAAACACTGTGTGGCCACTTTATCTATCCCATGATGGACTTTACTGAAGAAAGAGTGTCTGGAGCCCTATTAAATCCATGGAGACATGAGACTCTCCAGAATCTGAACTATTTTTATGCTTTCCAGCCTGTTGTTTAGGGCTGAAGGCGCATTTTTTATTGATGTATATAACATCAATTGCACCACCTGGATGGCATGTCCCTGCAACCTCCTCGCTCTGGTGTGAGGTCTCCTTGTGCAGCGGGGCACAAAGAGCATGACATGCTCAGCACACTCACACACCTCCAGTGGGCTCATAAGCCTCGTATAGACCGGCCAGTCCAGCCAAGTTGTAAATGTGTGACTGGTGTGCCTTCTTTCTTTCAAAAGACAGCATTTAAGTAATTGGCATCGTACCTAGTTTTTATTCACTGGGCCAGTGGCCAGCATTTGTGGTCATTCGTGCTGAATGGAGAGTAACCAAGCACATCGTGAAGAAATTTTGTCTTGCTAGAAGTTAAAATAAGAAGCAATGAGAACATGAGGAAGGTGAAGTAACAAATCAAAAGCACTGAAGCGGCATTCAGTCTCTGTGCCTGAGTACATATGGAGATTATGCAGTTACCAGCCCAGAGAGAAGGATCCAAGGGATCTCCAGAACTCTTAGATGGCCTGTTGAAGACTTTTACTCACCTTTTCCTCTGATGGAGTGTGGAAAATTGAGTGAATAATGGGTAAAAGGTTGTTTGGATATTTTTTCACTTTGAAAGGGAGCTTCTGATGAGCCCATCTTCTTGAGTCCTTCATAGACCATAGCCTCACAGAATCATAGAATGGTTTGGGTTGGAAGGGACCTTAAAGCCCACCCAGTCCCACTCCCTGACCTGGGCAGGGACACCTCCCAGCAGACCAGGTTGCTCAAAGCCCTGTCTAACTTGGCCTTGAGCTCCTCCAGGAATGGGGCAGCCACAGCTTCTCTGGGCAACCTGAGGGAGTGCCTCACCACTCTGACAGTTGTTCTTTGAAGCAGCCAGGCATGCTGGATTTACACAAAAGAGGAAAAAAAATTGTTCCTGAATAAATTTACCAGACAAAGCCCTGAATGTGTTTCACTCCTCTTCATAGATGTTTGATAGTCTGCACAAGAATTTGGGTATTCAGATATATATATATATTTTAACATCCTGATATTTACAAAGCAGTTTAATTTGAATGATTATTCAACCACAAAGCCTCTCTGTACATGCCTTGGTTGCTATCTGTGACAATCCTGATTAAGAAGTACAAGTTATGTAAGTAAAAAAAAAAAGTTAATTCCACTAGCAACCCGAGACGTAGTGCACACAGTTAATTACTTTGAATGTTAACCGCAAAAACATGCCTGAAGGGGTCTGACAAATTTACCAGCCGCTCACCAGCTCACAGGAAAAGAAGTGAATGACTAGAAGATTGTTGTAATGACTAAATCAAATGACGCTGTTGGTAAAATCACATTCTCGGCCCAGATGCTGCGGTGTTCAGCAGACAGATCTCAGACCTTACACCGTGCTCTAAAGCCTGTGCTTGACATTGCAGTCGCAAACCACTAGATTTTGTGAAAGATCTGCACAGTGAAGCTGGCATGCAAGGTGCCAGGCTATGAATTTACAGTGCGTTAGTCATGGCACATTAGCTCTCTGTGTGCATGTGGGGATTGGGATTCATCTGGAAGCCCAGCCCTCTGAAAAGGAGCTGTCCAATCTAATCTCCTCCGGATGAGGAGTAGGAGAAACAGGCACCTCCTGGGGCACTCCATTCTACTTAGGCAGGAGTCATGGAGAAGAAGAGTTTGGAGATGAGCTTGAAGGTGATAATTAGCTTGAGTGATGCCTAGTTATCCATTAGGAGACATTAAAGACACAAATAAAACTTCTGCTCAGGATAAAAGGAAGCTGTTGAGAGCTGGCTATGTGACTCCACTGTGTGTGTGGTTGCAGATAATAATCAGAGGAAGAAAAGTAGGAACCAGGACTAGAGCCACAAGGAACTTTACAAAAGAGTATAAAAGATCCTGCAAAGGAAACACTGTGGGAGCAATGAGTAGAGTAGAACAGAGCTGGCAGAGGGCAGATCTGGAAGAAGGCTCTGCAGAAGAAGGAGGAAGGAAAGTGATTAACTGTGTACTAACTATGGAGCACATACCCGCACAACTCAAACAAAACAGAGCAGCCTTTTGAAGTAACATAAATGGAACGTATTGATGAGCCCAGACGCACGCTCTGGCAGGGGAGGGAATGGAACTGAGCAGTGACGGTGATGCTCAAAGAGCGGAGTGCAGCACCAGGGCCAGGGGCAAAGGAGAGGACAAAGATGACTGACCCGCTCTTCTGGTCAAGCTAGGGCTGTGAATCAAACACATGTGTGGAAGGGCAAGCAGACTGTCAGGGGTTTGTTGTGTCCCTGTGGACACAGGAGTCTGAGGCTAATAGACGTAGGATGAGGATGAGGATAATTGGGCAGGATGGCTCCTGGGGAGGAGCAGGAACGAGTGCAGGGAAGCCAAGCAGAGAGCTGGAGAAGAAAGGGCAGAAACAAGAGGCAAATATTGGAATTAAGGAAGGTCAGTGACAGCAGGGGGAAGATGTGTCTTCATCCTGCAAGAGAGAGAAAATTGCTTAGAGGTCATGGAGATCCTTGCTACTTCAAGCCCTGATGCTGTCTGCTGCAGACCAGGGTCCATGCTGGTGAGGAGACGGGTGCATTCAGGGGATCTAACAGCTACTCTGCCCTCATTGCCCTGTCAAAAATTGCTAGAAGTGTCCCATTGAGCTTTTTTGGGCAGTGAGGTGGAAAAGTATGGTGTTGCCTTTCAGTTCTGGTGGGAGAGCACTGAGCAATGCAAAGAGGACACAGGTTCCTGTGAGCCCTGAACCCTGGTTGTCAGCCTGCAAAGCTGAATGGGACCTGATCAATGATTGTCCAGGCTCTCTAAACACATGTGCAGGACGTAAGGTGGGCTCATTCACAAGAGATGTCACTTCACTCTCCTCACACTAGAGATGGTTAGAGCACATGGGATGTGGTGGCAGGTTGCCTCTGAGTTCCAGAACATGACAATGGTAACATGAAATCAGATCCACAAGCATCATTTCCTTGCACTCACCATGTCCTGCTAGCTCAGTGCTTGCTCACATCAGGGAATTGGCAGCAGAGAAGACATGTTTCCCTGCTGAAGCATCTCCAAGGGGCTCTGGATCTCTTACACATCTTGTTTGCCAGAACTTCTCAGAAAATTGATCTGCTTGTGGATCTTCAAACTTCCCCAGTTTCAGTAATCCCCTTCCCCAGTTTCAGAACCTAAAGGTCTATCAGTAACAGGAGCGAACAGGGGCAGGTGAGTACTGAACACATTCAGGGTATTGCTGGTAGTTCCTGGGGTGCCTCATGAAAAAAGGCTCTCCTGCGCTGTTATTCAAAGTTTCTCTCCTGTTTCTCTTTTCTTTTTTTTTTTTTTTTTTTTTTTTTTTTTTTTTTTTTTATGTCTTTGCTTTTATATATTGCTTCATCGGGCACGCAGAGGAGAGGTGTGCTCCAGGACCCTTCAGCAGTGTGAGTGCAGCCCACACACCTCTCCATCCAATGACATGGTGACATTTCATCCATCCAGCCCTGCTATTCGATGAAACTCTTTGTTTTGCAGTGATAAATAGGGCGAGCAGGGAATTGATTTCCTTCCCCTGCCTGCAAGGCGTCAGAGGGCTGCTTTCACCAGGAGGCCTTCTCTCTGCCTCAGTGCTCAGATTAATTTATTAGAAGTTAATTAATCAGGCCCATTGATTGGCTGTCACATTGCTGGATGGTTAGTCTGCTCTTGGGTCGGAAGGTCATATCAGAGTAGTTCCTTCTGTCCTCTTTGCTGTGTGATGCCTGTCATCACCAAGAGGGACCAAGCAGAAAGGAGGAGCAGAAAGAAGAGGAAGGTTGGCCTGTTTGCCAAACAACACCGTCACCAGAAGAATAGAAATAGAAGTTTCTTCCCCTTTAGATGTGTGATGGGTGGGGTAGCTTCCATTACTCCTCTCTTCCAAAATGACGGAGGGACATGAGAGAGTGCACAGTCAGGTGGACCCTTGGCTTCTCAGCCCAGCAAACTCCCCCTCACTGCTGCCTTTGGGTTCCTGTTGCTGTTCATGGATACAGAAAGTTGCAGTGGCCCAGGTGGGACACGGGACATGGGTTACTTGCCTGAACAAGCATCCATGACAGGGCAGCGAGCACTGGGGTTTTGGAGTGTAAAGATTTCAGGAAATTGACACTGCATAACAGGAATGTATATATCCACCTATGAAAATTCAGGGAAAAGCTACATAAAAGAAATGGATCACCTGCAATGAGGTTTTGAGACCAACAACCCTGGACCTTGTAAGATAACTGATCTGATCTGATAACTGATAGCGTCTTAAATTGTGTCTGAGAGTAACAACCAAGACCAAAGCATATTTATTAAAAAGCAGTGTTTCCTGAAAACTTGCCTTAAAGCAAAGTACTGAACAGGTTTGCCCTGTTTTCTTTATCAAGGAGGGCATTACGCAGTGACCTTGTAGAGGTTCGTAACTGTCTGCATGGGAGGGAATTTCTGACAGTAGAGGGCTCTTCAGTTGCACAGAAAAAGGTCTAGTTTAGCATCCAGGGTTGTGAGGCAAGAGTTATAAGAAGTCAGCCTAGAATCAAGGTGCAATTACTAGATTTATCTTGTCTTGAGAAGTGGTTGGTTCTTTCTGTCTTGTGACTGTTTCCTGGAAAGAAGAGATGGGCGGAAGACAAGAGCTGGATGAACACCTTACCCCCTGTAGCATAGTTTGAACCTCCTGACTGTGACCCTACAGATCTGTGGATCTGACCTGGGCTGGGACCTTGGTTCAAAGCTTTGCTGGACCTACCAAGCATTTATTGCCATTACCCTTGTCACATTCAGCATCCTTTTCACCTGCTGAGTGATCCAGAACTGTGGCTCTTGGCAACCTCCATATTCCTACTGGAAAATCAAGTGGTTGCAGCCAGAATCTATTGATCCCTCCAAGACCACCAGATCCACACTGGAAGGTTATCCACTCCCAAACATCTCAGCTCAGCCCCACAAGGCTTTTGCTCCAACAGGGCTTACCACAGGGAACAATCACGCTCCTCTGTTACGGGCCTTTTGCTCAAAGTGCTGAGAGGAAGTGATGAGCAAGCTATGCATGGGAAGGGATGGTGAAACTTGGTTGACCAGGGAACAGGAAGAGATTGTCTTCTGTGGAACGTGTGAAATAGAGGAGATTTGTTGCTCAGATAACAGTTATTTGTTCACTTCCTTATAAAGACAGAATTTATCTGAAGAGTACATATCCTCTACCACTTTCTCTAATGCTCTAAAACTGAGTGTGCACCTACAGGACCTATTGGGAAATCAGCCAAATAGCTGAGGTGATTATTTTTTCCTTTCTCTTAACCCCTGTTCCAACTTCAGCCTTTTTGGGGGATCAGCAACAGTCAATGCTGCAGTTATTCCTGATGCACAGTGTAAACTCAGCCTTTGCTTTTCTTTGTCTCTCTCTCATGGGATGCCTGTCTCATCAAATCTGACAGTGCAGACATTGGCAGGGCATCCATAGGGTTGTGCTTCCATCACCCATCTGTGCTCTGCTCTGCTTTGTGGGGAACCTCATGTCTCATCTGGAAACAGAAGTGAAGGGGCACTCTCTGGGGCTTTCATCACACACTGGGTCTGCATCCTCAGGCATTTACACCATGGAAATCTTAGAGGAGTATAGACAGAAGGTTGTTCCTTGTGCTCCCTCACACCCTCCATCTCCTATCACCATCAGTGTTCCCGGTTGGCTGTGGCCATTGAGATGCAATGTGTTCCCTCTAATAGGGATGAGAGAGATTGAAGTCCTTGGGGACTTTCGTAGATGGAAGAGGAAGGAACCAACCACAGCTCTGAAGATGCAGTGTGGAAACCTGTCGGTGTGGAGATGTTCGGTTTATGATTTTTGGCAGAAAATATACATTTTCCTCAGCAGACAGACATATTTGTGGAAAAACCCAACAACACCATTTAAATTAAAAACAGAAATCCCAAACCTGAGTTTTGTTCCAAACACATTTGAATGAAAATGCTTTAATCAGACTTGTGCCACTGTATCAGGAGTTGGAGGGTGTCGAGAGAAACCATATTTTGCCTTATCATGCTTTGACATAACCAAGTATGACAAAGACTTGCTGCTGAGCTGCTTTGGAGCTGAGTTTCTACCCTGCCTGCCATTTTGTTTCTCCTGCTAGCACTGAAGAGGTCTGCTGAGGAATCCCTAATGAGGGTCTAGTCTAAGAGTACGTGATAACTTGCTGATCAGTGAGAAGATCACGAGTCTTCTCAACACTCAGTAAACAAATCAAACTCCCAGCCACATGTTCCGCAAAAAGGAAACCAAAATGACTTGATCATCCATCAGAACGATCTCTCACATGATAGGAGCTTGCAAGCAGAAAGTGGAGGCAATCTGGGAAGCCTCTGTCTCCACCCACCAAAGCCTAAGCTGCCCAGCTGTGATCCAGGTGTGTGTGTGCAGTCACACCAACCATCTTAAAATTACAGAATCATGGAATGGTTTGGGTTGGAAGAGACCTTAAAGCTCATCCAGTGCTACCCTGTGTCCCAGGCAGGGACACCTCCCACTGGACCAGGTTGCTCAAAGTCCCCTCCAACCTGCCCTTGAACCCCTCTAGGGATGGAGCAGCCACACCTTCTCTGGGCAGCCTGTTCCAGGGTCTTACCACCCTCACAACAAAGAATTTCTTCCTAATATCTAATCTAAATATCCCCTCTTTTAGTTTAAAAACATTCCCCTCCTCCTACGGCTCCCTTCCATAATCAAGAGTCCCTCTTAGCTTTCCTGGAGCCCCTTTAGGGACTGGAGGGGTCTCTGTGGTCTTCCTGGACCCTTTTTCAGGCTGAACTCCCCCAACTCTCTTAGCCTGTCCTCATAGGAGAATACAATGTCTACACAGCCACAAAGAAATCACTGATTCCTGTCCCTATCAGTCACTAAAATGGACAGCCTGCACTCGACACAAAATCCATGATCAAGAGGATCTGGGGCCGAATAGATTCTCTTGGTAAAATTTTGCCTGTGCCTAGAGGGCACGCTGCCTCCCTTTGGGAGTCTCCAGAGCCCCTAGGCTCACTAATGTCTTCACTTCAGTGAGATGAAGCTGTTCCCATCTGCTCTGTTCATGCCAATTGCCCAAGCCTCTGCAACCAGATCCTGGAATGTTGAGTGCATACAATGCATATCCTGGAAACTAGCCCTGAATATACCATAAACACTCCTTTCTAAGAAACCGTATTTATCATCTCTCAGGCTGTGATTCACTTAGCTGGTGATGCCTAAGTCTTTACCTAGGCCTGGGTTCTGAGCTGTACTGGTTCTGCACAATACCATTGTCATGACTAATGTCTTTGCTGTATGTCTCCAAGGAGCTTGCAGTCCATTTTTCTTTGGATGCTGGGGCTGCTGTGCAGAACAGCAGCTGGACTGGATTAGTACTTTTCAGGTCTGTACTTTTACTAAGTACTCATGCACTGGTCTAGTTTGACATGAAGATGCTGTCATTCCCAATTCACATGTGTTGCCTTGGTCACATTTCCATGTGGCTTTTTTCGCTCCTGTACAACATCCCTCTTGGATGCACAGAAGAAGCAGCTTGTGGCAGCCATCTGTTTTTTTCAGTCTGTGGAAACAGAAGCAGCCCTTGGTATGTGCCTGTCTTCTACAGGTCTGTGTTGATCCCGCTATCCAGCGAAGCAGTTTGAGATGGTCTGCCTGACATCTCCAGTGACCTCAGAAAATAGTGCTCACTAATTATAATCATGGAATCACAGAATAACTCAGTTTGGAAGGGGCCTCAAGAGGTCTGTGGTGCAGTTACCTTCCAATATCAGCAATGACATCAGACCAGGTTGCCGAGGACTTTTTCCACTCGGGTCTTTAAAACCTCCAAGAACAGAGATGCTACAGCCTCTCTGGGTCTCTCTGGGCGGTTTTTCTTGACTGTCCTAATTGACAGAAAACTTTCCTTATATCTATTCTCAACCCCTCCTGTTTCAATTTATGTACACTGCCTCTTGTTTTTCCACCAAGCGCTATTGTGGAAGGCCTGGCCCTGTCTTCCTGATGACCTTCTCAAAGGCACTCACAAACTGATGGGACTCGTCCCCAAATCCTTCCCTTCTCCAGGCTGAA
>VXBW01001027.1:731425-772391 GCA_013400375.1 Thinocorus orbignyianus | reverse complement strand
TGCTGCCCATCTGCCTAATTTCCCTCTGCCGGGGTGGCTGTGGAGGAATGCAGCGCAGGATCGATAGACACGACTTTATTGATCAGGTTAAACTAGCGCCTTCCCGGCCATGGAGCGGGATGAGCCCAGGGCAGCAATTACCTCTGCCTTCACCCTGCCAGGCTGTGCCATACTGGGGGCAACTGGGCACCACGGCCGTCCAGGACTGGGCTGCACTCACCTATATCCGTGGCAGAGAAGTTTTCCTCCTCCTGCCTGTAAAAACCCCAGACACCCATTTGCCATTAAACGTCTCCCGGCCTGACCAGCTACTTATAAACCTTGAACTCCCGCTGCAGGACTGGGCGGCGGGAGCAGCCGCAGCGGGGTAAGGGGTGAAGCAGCAGCCGGGAAAGGCTCAATCCATAAATCCTGTCCTCCGTGCACGCTCCTGCTTTATGGCATTTCTCTGCAGCGAAGGTAAAGCAGCCCCCGGGTCAGCGCGGCTCCCGCGCAGCTCCTCGCAGGGAGAGCAGCAAACCTCTCAGCTCTCAGCCTCCTTTTTATTCAATGTGACCAAAAGATTTAGAGTTGTTTGGGTTTTTTTTAATCCCCACCCCCACTCCCCCATGAGGCTTTTCCAGACCAGACCAGTGGCTCAGTCCTGGTGAGCTGGGGCAGCAGGAGGAGGACAGCAATTTTCGGGATGGTCCCCTCAGCCCTCCAGGTTTGTGCCTGCAAATCCCCTCCCTCTGGGGAAGGCTGAAGACAAGTCATCCTGAAATAAATGCCATAGCTCAGGACCTCACCATCGCGCCAGGGTGCTCCCTCTCCCCACTGGAGACCCCCTCTGCTCCCCAGGACCTACCTCAAGGACATGGTGGCCACCAAGCTGGAGCAGTTGGAGCTCCATCTATCTCCCACCCAGGTCTCCACAGGACAGCAGTGGGGCACAGACCAGACTGCGTGGGGCAGGATTCACCCACAAATAACCTCATGCAGCTGGAGAGGGGCTCCTGAGCACCCTCCAGAGAAGCTGAAGGGCTACAGCTGGTTCTTCTGCAGCTCTCACAGAGCTTGGAATCACCTGTGATGGGTTGAACTCAGCCCCAAGGGTGTATGGAGGCCTGTGTGGACCATCCCCTGGCAGCCGAGTGAGGAGGGGTCTGTGGGGGGTGTTGTTGGGTCTCTTATGTGTTTTTTGTCTGCTGCCTCCACGTTTTAATGGGAGTGGGAGGAAGAGCCTCTGCACAAAGATGCTTTGTCCCCAGGAGGCTGAGCAGCTCTCGCATTCCCCCCTTCTCCCTCCTCTTCCTCACCAGCCGAGGCTGCCGGCTCCCTTGGGAGGGTCCCACATGCATGTCCCATGGGGCTGGATGGTGGTGGCCCCCTGGGTTGTTCCGTCTGGGGGCAGTGCTGGGCAAAGGTAGGTCAGTTGGGGCCAGAAAGCTGAGGAAAGAGTCCTGTGTCTGCCCTGGTGATATCACTCTTCTCCCCACCCACAGCCAAAGTCCCTCTGTCACCAAAGAGTGATCTCTGTCACGGGCTCCCAGCGGATTTTGCTCCATGTGGTACTAGGGATTTACTCTTTTTCCTGTAAAGACTCACATTCCCAGGATTTGCTTCATCCTAGAGATGTGAGGAGGGTCCTGGCAGTCCAGCCCTTTTCCCATCGGTGCCTCCAGGTGAACTTTTCCCTGCAGGACCACAAAGCTCCACGAAGCAGGAAAACCCAGGGTCAGTCCTTGCGTTAGCTTCTGCTCTCAGATGTCCAAGGGATGAAACGAAGCTCCTGAGACCTGTTCCCAGAGACTGCCCAGTTATTAACATCCCTGCTCCATGGATGTGAAGCCCAGGGGGAGGGATGGGTCGGGGGGGAGACACCCCTCAAAGCCACATCCCACCGCAATTCCCCGATTCTGGTTTCTTTGCCAGATGTACACGTGTGGCCACACACACACACACACACACACACACACAGACAGCTTTTCAGGCTGTTGCTTGGAAAACAAAGACGGACACTGCCTTTGGATAGCTGACAGCAAGGATGCGTTTGGCCACGGGATACGAGAAACCAAATATTTTCCAATTCTGCGCTGCCTTTAAAGGCGAAGGGCCCTCCAGGCTCATCTCACAGGATGAGCTCTGCCTGGCAAGGATCACAGGCAGAGGAAAAACAAACAAATACCAAAAAAAACCCTGAAAATACTGGAAGTTTTGGCACAGATGGGACAAATCCAGGTTTCCCCAGAGCGTGTGAGCTCCCCCACGCGCACTCCCATGGGAGACTGGGTCTTTTGGGACCACCACGACTGGGAGAGGTGGCAGAGGAGTCCCTAAATGAGCTGGTGGGATGAGGAGTGGGGCTGGGGAGGCAAGGTGGGGGGGTGTCACGGTGCATCTATAGCTCCATTAACGTGTTTGTTATCAACCCCCACACACACACTATGCAGGACTCAGCTGCAGGGTATAAAATTGCTGCATTTTCTGCAAGAAATGCCTTGATTCAGGCCCCCAAAAGTTGTATCAGGAGGAGTTTTGGGGGCCAGGGGGGGTCGTTACACGCAAGGCTGGAGGCAGAGCCCAAGGCTGGGCTCGCAGTGACACATTTTCATGTGTCCTGGAGATCTCAAAGTCACCTCTGCGTGGGCTGGGCAGGATTTCTTCAGCTTCAACGCAGCTCTGCACCTCCCCGGGGACCCCTTTGGTTGGTTTGGGGGGACCCTAGTGTCCCACACCAGCTCCTGGATGCTGCAGACATGGGGGGACACATATCTGTGCAGGGAGAGGAGCCCGGGCTGGGGGTGAACTGTCCAGGGGGCTCCTTGCCCGGGGTAGGGGCACCCAGTGGAGCTAAATCTGCCCAAATTCTGGCCCAATTTCACTGTCGCCCCCCCCAACCCCTCTTACTTTTGCCCCTTGGTGCTGGCAGCTGGTGGTGGGAACTAGGCTGAACTGCTTGAATGTGGCTTCGTGGCCACCAGGGATTTGCAGCTGTGGGTGCAAAGCGGGGCTGGGATGTGGGTTGGATGAGGAGACCAAGGTGCTGTGTTGGGGGAGCCCCAGTAGCCCCCAGGCAGCAACACAGACAGGTCTGTGGGGTCCCAGACACCCTGAAGGGACACACCACCCAGAGACACTGTGTCCGAGGCAGGAGGTGGGGTCCCAGTCCTCCTATGGGGACACACCACCCAGCAACACTGTGTCTGAGGCAGGAGGTGAGGTTCCAGACCTCCTGTGGGGGCCCAGAGATCCCATGTCCGAGGCAGGAGGTGGGATCCCACACCTCCTATGGGGACACACCACCCAGCAACACTGTGTCTGAGGCAGGAGGTGAGGTTCCAGACCTCCTGTGGGGACACAACACCCAGAAACCTTGTGTTTGAGGCAGGAGGTGGGATCAAAAACCTCCTGTGGGGACACACCACCCACAGACCTCGTTGCTGCCTGACCCTCAGGGTGGCACCAAGGCTGGCTGTGCTCAAGAAGAGTCAAGTTCTCCTCATCCAGCCCTAATCCATCCCAAAACGGCGCTAAGCCAGCGCTGGGAGGGGAGCGGGGCAGCAGCAGTGCCACCAGCAAATCCCCGAGGACTCTTCCTCCTCCCTCTGCCAAATTCAAGGATTTGGGGAAGGGAAGATGACAGAGGCCCCAAATCTCCCCCATGATCGGGGGATTGATTAAGTGAACGCAACAAAGGTTCACACTCGTGCCAGTGAATTATAGCACTGTCAGCCCCTCAACCAGGAGATTTTTCACCTTCCCGACGGCTGGCATCCCACACGGATTCTCAGGGTGATGTCTTCCCCTCCCGACCTCCCTGGCAGTGAAAAGCGAGAGGAAAAGCCTTGGTTTTCACTGACTTTTTTTTAACTACATCCAGGGGAGAGACTTTTTATCTGGAGCAAGCTAATGCAAACTGTTAGAGATAAATAAATGGAGGAGCTGCCTCCAGTCGGGCTGGCTCACAGGGAAGAAATTTGTCTCACTTTAGAAAAAGGACCTGAAGGTACGGGGGCCATCGACTCATTCATTGTGCGGTTATCTGCCAGGGAGGTTGTGACATCAGAGCAATTAAGACAAACTTTAGTCTATAAGTTGGTGCCTGCAACCTCTATACTTCAAAAGAAGACAAACGATCCCTCCAAGGAAGGAAAAAACAAAGTCTTTTCCAGGCTGTTTCCAGAGTAACATTTAGGATTTGCGGTGGTTCAGGAGGAATTTTTCACCAATTTGGGCTTCTTTTTTTTTTTTTTTTTTTTTTTTTTTTTTTTTAAGCTGTCAGTATATAACAAAATACCTGAGCTTTTAAATTTTTTTTTTTAATTTATTTTTTAGCAAAAGTTTATTTCTAATGCAAAAACAAAGAAACAAAAGCCCCCACCCTCCTCCCCCACCCCAGTCACACACCCCCAACTCTGCCTTTCACACTCCTTCTCTCTTCTGTGGGTTTAAGGTTTGTTTTTTAATAAGCATCCTAACACAAGGACCGATTAAATCTGCATCGGTCCCTTGTGGAAACACGCAGAGGAACGGCAGGGGTGACAAACACACAGCAGAGACATTGCAATCCTGTTCCCTGGCCATGAGGGCACAGCCATGGCTCTCCTGGGCAGGGTCTCTGCCCACACAAGCTCCTGAGGTGCTATGCAAGCCCCTGATGTCCCTTAGTGGGACAAACCTTGTGCCACGGCCCTCGGGTTCCTTGGTGGCACAGGCAGAACCTCACGCCATGGCTGGTGGTGGCCCTGGCTGGTGCTCCCCCAGTGACACCCCTTCTCACAGAATCACAGAATGCTGTGGGGTTGGAAGGGACCTCTGGAGATCATCCAGCCCAACCCCTGCCAGAGCAGGTCCCACAGGAACGTGTCCAGGTGGGGTTGGAATGTCTCCAGAGACGGAGACTCCACCCCCTCTCTGGGCAGCCTCTGCCAGGGCTCTGCCACCCTCAAAGTGAAGAAGTTCCTCCTCATGTTGAGATGGAACTTCTTATGTTCCAGTTTGTGCCCATTGCCTCTTGTCCTGTCGCTGAGCACCACTGAGAAAAGGCTGGCCCCGTCCTCCTGACACCCACCTTTTAGGCTGGTGTTGATCAGATCCCCCCTCAGTCTTCTTTCCTCCAAATTCCCCATTTCATTTAGGAGAGCGCTGTCCTCTTTCACCTCACTTTTTTCCCACCTCAATAAAACCCTTCTGTATTTCAGGGAAGAGCCAGCAGTGCCTGAGCAGGGATGCTCTTAGCACAGTCATCTTCCCTGCTCGGTCCTCCCAGCAAACCCTGGCCTCAGCAGCGGGCTCTGCTCATCATTCCATACCTTCTTTTTCACTCTGGAAGGGCAATCCCTCCCCTCCTGGCAGGACGGGCAAGTCCAGACACTTCTGGTTTGTTTCTTGGCTTTTGTTTTACATTTAAAACCCACATTTCATGGGTGTCTGTGCTCACAGACAGCCACCAACTCCCTACCAAACCCTCTGAACGCTCAGCGCGTCATTTATACAATAGCAAAAGTCCAACAGTTAAAAAATACTCTGGAGCCAGGAAATATACAATACGTTCAGTCACAAAAAAATATAGATATAAAATACTCGCTTTAAGGCTGTGTACAGTTTAACTGGAGATAATCTGAGGACATTAATTTGCTCAGCAACAAAAGAAAGGTGGGAAGGAAATTCCTTAGTGTGGTGGCGAGGGCAAGGCGGCAAACAAAGGTCCTGCAGGATTCTGTTGGTGCTCCTAGAAAATATTTTTAGTAAAACATGATCCAGAGAGGCTGGGAGTGGGAAGCGCGGGGCTGGTGCTGCTGGTCCAGGAGGAGCTGTGGTGGTGCTGGGGACCTCTGCAGAGCTCACTGCGGTCCCTGGGCCGCCCGCCGCTCCTCCAGCATCCTGCACACCCACATGGACACCACCTCGGCGTTCCCGTCGTTGTACTGCATGATGAAGGGGTGGCCCTGCAAAGCGGGACAGGCAGAGTCAGCCAAGACACACACAACCCTTGCACTGAAAACCCACAAAGGTTTGTTTTTCTAAATTATTAAAAAAAACCCCCAACATTTAACATCCTGTGGCTACAGTCATAAAAACGCAATAAACCCGTGATTCAAGGCAGTGAACTTTCTCTTGGGTCTGTATTACCCACGTACACTGTCTATACAGAGAAGGGAGGGCTGGGGGAACCCAGACGCTTTAGTGAGGCCTGAGCCTGGCACTCCTTGAAAATACTGATTTTTATCTTCTTTTTTAACGTTCCATTAGCTTCTTGTGTTTTGAACCAGCTCCTTTGTAGGATGGTCTGTCCGGCTGCTCAGCTTCTAAACGATGCTTTGGTAAGAAGATATTCTGACAAAACCTCTAGTCTGCTTTTAAAGGTTTGGGATCTGTTAATTTTAAAATTTCCCTCTATAACAGCCCTCTCTGTGCACTTTTTTCATGTGCACTAACCCAACACTCTCCTTTGGCGAGAGGGCAGTCTGTTCACAACCTGTGCTCTGTCGGGCACATGGAAACCCACAGCTCTACAAACATGCCCACGTCCACTTATTTTTGTGTCCTTGACTTTTCTGGGTGGAAACCTTATCATAGAATGGTTAGAGTTGGAAGGGACCTTAAAGATCATCAAGTTCCAATCCCCCTGCCATGGGCAGGGACACCTCTCCCAAGAGCAGGTTGCTCAAAGCCCCATCCAACCTGGCCCAATCAACATTTCCAGGGATGGGGCATCAACAACTTCCCTGGGCAACCTGTTCCAGTGCCTCACCACCCTCACAGTTAAGAACTCCTTCCTAATATCTAATCTAAATCTCCCCTCTTCCAATTTAAAACCATTACCCCTCGTCCTGTCACTAGACTTCCTGACCAAGAGTCCCTCCCCAGCTCTCCTGTAGGCTCCCTTCAGATACTGGAAGGCTGCTATCAGGTCTCCCCGGAGCCGTAAACCTTACGCCTAACCCTGTGTACAGAGATGGACCGTTCTTCAAATGACGTAGGAAAATGCCAACATCCCTACAAGTGTTAAATTCCTCTCGTTGCTTGGTCACCAAGCTCCGTGCCTGAAGATGCAGCAGGACCTGGTGCCAGGCTCTGCAGAGCATCCATAGGGAGAGGCGGTTGTTCACACACATACATGCCAGTACCTGTCATCTGGAGCCACCAGGTGACACAGAAATGAAAATATCACCTAGAGAACAACTGAAGCAGGTCTTCATGAGAAGCTTCTGTTGGAATTAAGTGTGATGGAAAGGGAGATAACTATAAAATACTCTCGGTCATGAATTATACGGCTACTGCAGGCACTGGAAGGCTGCGTCTTAGACACCTCGAAAAATCAGAACAGCATCTCAGGATGAAACAAAAACATGGCCTGCGATTTGAGCAGCCAGCTCAGGCAGCTCACGCCTCAATCTGGTCACATTCCTGGAGATGGGAACATGCCATCTTCAGATGAATCTCAAATGAAGTATAAAAATCCACAGGAAACCCGAGTACCACAATTACATAAATGACTGAAAGGAAGCAATCGCCAGGAAAAACCATCATGGATGATGAAAACCTCTACTCCAAATCACTCCGAAGCAGCTCGGTTTTTGCAACACTAAAATTCATAGCTCTTGTGAACGGCGCCTGGAAAGAGTGGGAGCAGATCCACCAGGGAGCCCTTGGGGAAGGTGACGTACACGTGGAAACGATGGAGAGCAAGCACAGGTTTGACGTGGGACACGGGCAGCCTGGAGTGGAACAATGAAGAAGCACCGGGACAATAAATCCTCCCAGCATCAGCTCGTTGCAATAAAACACTCTGTGGGGCCAGGGCCAGCAAACACAGGAGCCACAGGAATAAAATATGCCATTATCTACAAGAATTATGGAGGAAGCGTGAGATGGTGTTGCTTCAACTCTTTTGGATGGATGGAATCTCAGCTAGAACTTTTTAGGGAGAAGACTGAGATGCGGAGAAGTCCTCTTCAGATCTTACTGGGACTCAGTTGCTTTCCAGGTTAACCTGGCAGAGGAAGGTCAGAAGGAACACTCTGGTGGAGTGATGTGGTTGAGCAAGAGGTCCACCACCTGGAGAACATGACACACAGACTATGCCATGAAGAGCTATGAACTTCTCAAGTGTTTTATCTCACCACAGTGGCTTCAGGTGCCCTGAAAGCTGCCTGGGCCTGAGGTTTCTGCAGCCTGGTCCCCAGCCAGCCACCACACCAGGACTCAGCAGAACAGCCAAAAACAAAGCCAGCTCAAAGAACCTGCTTTCCCCTCTCTGGTCAGTGCTTCCCCCATGCTCAGGCCCCTAATTTTATCTCCAGGCTTTTGAAATTGTGGGCATCTTCTACCTCCCATTGCAATCGACCTTTCTGAGTTTGCTCTTTGCTACAGAAATAGATGTTTTCTCCCCAATATTAATTTTTTTTTGGAAGTAAATTGCTTTCTTTCAGCCACTTAGCTGTAGACAGCAACTTTAAATTTGTCAGAGCACCCTGAATTTCTCATCCAGGCAGACACGTGTGTGCTTACACTCCATTGTCTCTTGGAAAATGGTTCTCCAAGGACAAAGAACATCTTCAGAGGTACCAGAGTCCATTGGAGAGCTTTGAGGACAGCAGCAAGACAGCTCAGGAGATGGATGCACTTCAGACCGCAGATCCTTGCAGGGCTGAGCACATGGACAATGTCTTTTTCCTTCCAACACCTGGCTACTACAAATCTTTAGGTCTTGAAGGTCTAACACCAGGAACAACACAAAAGAAAGACGGCACCCTCTTTTATCTCCTACTCCAGACATTCCATATACGTTTGGGTTTCACCGTTTCACTAAACAAATTCCACTTGAAATACTCCTGGTTTTACCCAATTCCTACCTACGAAAACAGCTCAGGAGAGCGCACGCTCAGGAGCCCAGAGGTCCTGGAGTTTATCGCCAAGCTGCCACGTACTTTCCAACATGACCTTCATCAAGCTGCTCAGTCTCCCTCAGCCTCACGGTTAAAAAGAGAATAAATGCTGCTGCTCTCTCAGGAGAATCAGTGCAAGGCTGTTTTGCCCAGCACTTCAGTATTTTTGGGTGCAAAAGGTGCAAGAGTAACGTAAATGCTTATTATAAGGAAAGATTAACCCAGCAGTAGCTGTTTCACCTCTTAAACAAAACAACAGTCAAGGACAACAGTGAGGACTGGAGAAAAACAATCAAGAGCCCTCAGACAAGGAGGAGCAGATGCATTGGGGCAATTAAAACACGGCTATTAAAGCCAGGACGCTTCTCCCATGAATCTCCTTTACGATGGAGAGACTCCCCGTGGAGGAAGATGTCTCACACCCAGTGTATCCTTGCATTTAAGCTACTCACAACGTGCAAAGGGAAACTGCAGGCTATGCAAGGTTGAGAACGTCAGCCAGCCATGCTGTTCACCCTATTTGCTTTGTTTTGTGAGGTTGTTCCACTGCAGCCTGGGGTTTTACACGCTCACTCTTCTCCCTAGGAATAAGTTTAACATGAAACTAGGTTTCCCATGTTTTTAGAGTATACTGCTCTGGTGAGGATTTTTCTCAGGCTGAAGGGATGTTTTTACGAGAACCTGGTTTTCAGAATCAGATAGTGGAGGTTTTGGGGATTTTTTAAATTTATTTTTAAGGAAGGAACGGCAGTGCAGAGATTCCCACCAAAGCTAAGACTACAGCGTTAGGGGGACCTGCCTTTGCAAACCTTGGTGGACAGCCCATGGCATGTTCAGGTTAGACACCAAAAGGCACGAAGTGACAAATGGCCTAAGGATGTACGATGGATGGGCTGAGCTGAAGTCTACACTAAAACCACTTTGCTGCTTCTAATTCCAGATCTTGCTTGACCACATCTCACTCAGCAGCATTGTGCCTCCTGCAATCATGCCTGCAACTGAAATTAAAAAATATATCAAAGAGCTATACAGAATTGTGGACCAGGCATGAGTCCATCAAGCAGCTCAGAAACCTGTGCCTTAAACTGGAGATATTTTTGGAAGAGAGAGCAGAGAGAAGGGGGAGGGAGATTAGACAGGGAAGGGAGGGAGGAAAAAAGGAAGGAAGAAGAGAAAAGAGAAACCAGGTAAAAATCAAAACTGCTCGAGGGGAAATGTAGCTGCACCCTCCAGGTCTAGTGCACGCCCTGGGCTGCAATATGGGGCTGGGATAAACTGTCACCTCAAGAAAGAATTAAAAAAAAACCACCAAGTCACACCAGTTTGGACACTATTAAACAAATTCTGGTCACAGAGCATCTCAGCCACAAGTAAACACCAACACCTACGTCCACTGTGAACTGGCAGATAAGGGTCTGATATTAAACCTTCCTTAGTCAAATGACTGTAATGGAGATGGCTCATGCCCTACCAGTGATGGTTCAGCCAACATTTGGGTCTCAGTAATGTACCGGAGCTCACTGCAACACTGACAGGCACCATCAGGGAGGGAAGCATGACCCCAGGGAAAGAGAACATAGAATCATTGAATGGTTAGAGCTGGAAGGGACCTTAAAAATGACCCAGTTCCAAACCCCTGCCCTGGGCAGGGACACCTCCCACCACATCAGCTTGCTCCAAGCCCCATCCAGCCTGGCCTTGAACCCCTCCAATGGGGCATCCACAGCTTCTCTGGGCAGCCTGTGCCAGTGCCTCGCCACCCTCACACCAAAGAAATTCTTCCTAATATCTAATCTAAATTTCCTTTTATTCAGTTAAAAGCCCTTACCCCTCATTCTATCACTCCACTCCTCATCTCTCCTGTAGCCCCCTTTAGGGATGCTCATGAGAAGAACCCAAAGGTGTCACAGGATAACCCCAGGAGAGAGCTGATCCCGTCCCCACACACTTCACGTTTGCTTAGCCTTCAACAGGCACCCATCGTGCTGCAGTAACCACCTCCTTGCCAATTCTTAAATACTCAGCCTTCAAAATATCTGGCGATTGGTATACCCAGCAGACAATACATTGAGAAGCCACCACCCAATCTCTGCCCGCCCTCCTGCCTTCCCCCTTCCCAGGACAAGGGACATTTCTGCAGGGAAGGGGAAGCAGCCACTGGCCAGCGAGCAGCAGCTCGGAGCCGAAAAGGTCAGGGAGAACGGGGCTGGGGAGAGCCCCAGAGTGAGTGTCAGCCAGCCTAATTTCGTGTGTCAACTCCGAAAATTAGATAAACAATGACAAACCAGGCTTTTTAAATGAACTTGTCCCATCTTGTTCTCTTGATAAAGGGTACATTCCTCACGCTGCAGTGTCCCACCAGACGGGTTAACTCTTTCCAAGGGGAGAGCCTGGAGGAGGGTGATGTAAACGATTTAAATATTTGACATGAAATTAAAAGGGCAGCGGCCCCCTGAACGCACAGCCCTGGTAATTCGAACTCATTGCTCACAAACCATCAATCATTTAGCCCAGTCAATTAAATCGCCATTATTCAAGGGCAAAAGTTCCGTAATTTTACCTGTCCTTAAAATTCAGCAATTTGCTTCTCATGGCCTTCTCCTCTGGCCTGAGGAGTCTTCGTTTCCAATAATAACCCACCCAGAGCTTATTGCAACAGACTTTACCTCACCTTCCTGGCACATCTGCAGACCCAGGGTTTTTTTTTCCAGCACCCATGGGATTTTTTCCACCACAATCAGCTCTGCTCCGGATCCGCTCACCGGCATCGCCGGCAGGAGTGAGGGTGAACCATCCAGGAGAGAGAAAAGTCCCCCAGGGACACAGACCTGCACATCACCCACAGCCTCAAAACTGAATCCTTTCAGTTATTTAGTCTAATAAATACACAACTGTTTATACTTTATCTCATACACAAAATCAAAACTTCACGAGAGCCTGTCCCATAAAGAGGTTCCTCCGCCGCTGACTGTAAAACGCTTGTGTGTTTGGATAGCACCAAGGAGGTTCATACCAACACTGAGGCTCCTAAACATCACCAAAGGAACAGGCAGACAATAAATAACATCCCTTAAACAACGCTTCTGTGATTTCAGAGGACATTCCGGGCACAAAACAAGCGAGTGTTTATTGTGAGACTGGCTTAAAGGGTCCATGAAACAGGCAGCTACTGGCCTCAGCCAGGATGGCAACAAAGTACATTCCCAATGTGAAATACTGGTCACTCACCAATTTCCCTGTAAATCTGCAAAAACGATATTTTTGGGTTTTTTTTTGTGAAGTTTTCCGGGGCAGAGGACATGAAGGGGACATGAACCTTAATCCCAAATGGTGGTCATTAATACTGCTCTTTTTTTGGACAGTGCATCCAGATCTAACCTGCACCATCATCTCCTTGTATATTGTTAGCAGTGAGGGGCTAATTGGGCCTCCCAATTAACTGAATGACCTCCTTGGAGCTCTCCTGGAAGGAATCTCAGTGTCCGTGCTTGCCCACTGCCTTGCCCTGGTAGGAAGCATCCAGGGCCACCTGAGCCAGCATGGAGAGCCGCACCACCATAGCAGAACATCACGGTTAAGGGCAGGAAATTTGGGAACACCATCCATCCCACATCCCCTCAATCTGTAGTCTGAGCAGCAGATTGCACAGGGTGCCAGGCTGGGGGGGAGGCTGCTCTTACTGCCAGGATCACGTCCAGGTGCCACCACCTTGGCACTGCCATAGAAATGACAACAGAGGACCTCACACCTACGGAAGGTACGGGAGGAAATAAGCAGCGTTGCTCTTGGCTGCACCAGTGCCATCCTTTCCACGTTCTCTTTTCCAGGAGTCCTCCCAGACGGCGCAGCTAAAGGACTTGTGCTCCATTTATTACAAAGAAGCACGGACAAATTATGCATTTCATTTAAGAATTTGAATGCAGCATAACAAAAACCATAATAAAAAGATCCCAACTGTTGCAGGCACAGACTATCAAGACGATGGCAGTGCCCTCAGACAGCATTTCAAATACAGTTTATTAGCGTGTGATATGAAAAGGGTATTTTTATTGCATGATATAATGCAATGGGACCTTGGGCGCTCTGCAGAAGGACCTTGCACTCAGAAGTGTAATGAACCCATAGTCCAAAAAACATTATACTGTACATTAACCTATCATTAATGGCACATTAGGGCTAGGGGCATTGCACGCTTGCTGGTCAGGGCTCCATCAGGACAGTATGGAGGAAACCACAGTCTTCACAGGCTTAAAACAAATAGAGAAAATAAATATTACTGATGGCTACAGGCTGCTTTAAGGGAAGCTCACTCTCAGCTTAACATGTGATTTTTGATGCCATTTTTTATTAAAAGGGGGAGGGAGCAGACAATGCAGTGGTTTATCAGGCAGTATTAGAAATGGGATGTCACTGCTTTGCAGCACTGAACGTCCCCACAGTGCATCAGATGCATCAACACAGAGCTTTTCTTGCACAAAACACAGGACCTCTATGCACTGGGGCACCTTTTAAGAATAAAATGAAAACTGGAAAGCTGTTCCCATTTCCTGCCGTTCCCCAGGGTAAGACACTGGTCAGGCTGTCCTGGCAGTAGGAGTTGAGACCTGGGAAGAGCATCCTCTGAGCCAGCACTACAGTTATCACCCCAGATAGTTCTCCTACTGATGGGTCTATGCTATTTGCAGCTCTTGTAACTGGGGGCACGTTCTCGAGGGGAAATTCTTGCCCAGTCACATGTTTAACATGGGGAGCACAAGTTGGACCTCCAAAATGACAAACATAAAACCTCAACTCTGGAGCTGCACTATCTTCCCTGGACACCTGGAGACCTGAAGTGCTCGAGTAACCACAACCACTCGGTGCTGACCCTGTGCCCCCTCCAGTGACCTCAGCACATGTAAAATTTCACCACTCTACCACTGCCTCCACTAGTGGAGGATTTCACATCTAGAGCTCCTGCCTCCAAGGACAAGACAAACTAAATGCTGTTCTAATTATCTGTGCTAGCTATCCACAAGGCCGATTGCTGCTCCCACAGCCAGGAATAGCAGCGAGGAATCCTCAGGCCAATACTCTTATTGCCGACTCCCAAAACATCGTTAATTCACAGGCACAGAAGGTGTCAGAGCCCTCCTCGGGGGCTGCTCCATGCTCCATCGTTCGCTTCTAAGGCTTGAGTGGGGTAAAAAATCCGAAGATTTCAGCCCATGGCATTGATCCATGGAGACACAGAACACACTCACGGGTGAAAAGAGCTTGCAAGACAGTGTTGAAGTGTGGTCTGGCTGCTGCATCTTGGTTTACTTTTGCAGTTTTAGGATGTGTTTTGACCACGGGAAGTAACCCCTTAAAGGAAAGGGTGAGTACCTGAAGTGCCTGGAACAGCAGTGACTGGGAGGCTTAGCACACATGTCAAGAAAGCATGTCCCCAGTGTCCCAAAGCACCAGCAAGGTCACCCCTTGCTTTAACAGACACTCTCCTCCAGAAATGAAGCCTCCTTGTCTCTTCCACGCAGCACCTGCAGCGACGAGACTGCCTGTGTCACATCACAGCAAGTTTAGCCGTAAAACACCAGCTTTTCCTGTGTACCTGCACGGCCGTGCTTGATCTGGGACCAAGCGTTTACTGGCCCAGTTCTCTCTCCCAGTTCCTATCCTCAGAATAGCAGCTATTGAGGGCAAGGACTGCTTCTCGCTGTGCTTGGTGAGGAGCTTGGCATCCCCGAGAGCCTGTTCTCAGATGGCTGACAGAGAAATCGCCCATAGCAGGGGCTTCAGTGGATCTGCAGGAGCCTGCAAAGCTGCAGGTGGCACCAGGACTACAAGGGCCAGAAGACAGAAGTGCCCAGAAAGTAGTGTTTTCACAGAATTTCCCACCCCTGTGAGGACATCACCTGTAGCTTCTGCGAGCAGAAAGGACCGACTGGCCTAGAGAACGATGAGGGTCACAGCGCTGCATAGACCGGTGGCGTCTCCCAAGTTGGAGATGAAAGAGGGACAAGAAACACACCCATGAGCAAAACCACCAGTCTCCATGAAGTTTCTGCTCTTTCCTCATCCCTTATTCCACAGAGCTAACGGCACAGCCCCCCTCCTGCCGAAGGGTTCCACGCAGGGTGGTGGGAAGCGGCGAGTTTTGTTTGTTGCACGGCCTCCCTCACATACGCTGTAATTAAAACGTTGATTACTAAACAGTTTAAATATATGACAGACAATGCAGTTAAAGCCTACAGTTAGGTCAATATGTGATTTAGATTTGCCACTTAAAAACTCTCATTTAAATTTTGCATACATTAATCACTACCATACTTCAATGTTCTGATATCCACCTGACTACACTATTAAAATAAAACTTGCTGCCCCAGGGAAATCCTACTTATTCTTAATTGTTTCGAGGCTTTGATGGGCTTTTAATCTAAGATTAATTTATGCAATTTTAAATAACTCTTCTTATGATTAATAAGCTTGAAAATTAAAAGGAGTCTAAAGCAATTATAATGAGCATTTGGTCATAACCTCATTAGGAGAAGGAGTGAAGGATACAGCTCTGGAATTCTTACAAGACTACAATTTAAGGTTACTTTCAGAGGAGTCAAACATAGTTCTTGAAATTGCAAAAGCAGATTAGCCCGGGTCAGTGTAAGAACTCCGGCTATCCAGATTAGCACGCTAATGATTTCATCCCTCTGATGATATTTAAAATAGCAAAAAGATGATATAAGACTTATCAAGCAAAGACAAATGGATACTGCTAATAAATGGTGAAGTCTTGGAGCTGTATNTTTTTTTTTTTTTTTGAGGATTCCTTTTGGTGGTGATTTGGGTGGGGATTTTTTTGGGTATTATTTATCTATTTTTAGATTAACTTCTACAAATGCCCTTTTACTTTGTATATGATTAAGTTAATTGCAAGTGATTTTTGGCGAGTTTAGTAGTTCTGTTGAGGCACCAAAATTCTGCTTCGATTTACAGAATTTGTCCTTAAATAAAGTCAGTCCCTAAGCATGATGGAGGGACCAAGAGGAAGACAGCTTGACTTAAACCTGAAAACCTTAACCTGAGGAGGAACTGTCCAAACATCACATCCGCATTTCCATCTTTAAACAGGTCCTTCTATTATGATGAAAATCCTTTTTGCAACCTTCTTCTGAAGGACTTTGGACATGGGCCACAGCCAAAACACGTGCTGGTGGCCCTAAAAAGAGTCCGCAGAGACCCCTTGTGCACCAGATCCATGTGTCCAGGCTGGCCTGTCGTTATCACGGTCTGATTTTCCCTGTTCTCTTTCTGTGGCATATACTAGTCTTGAATTTACTACAGAGTTTTGGTTTTGGCTGTGGCACAGAGGAGTCTATTTGCCCATCTGCAGATCATTCTTTCCCCAGCAGTTCTGCTTTTGATATTTGCTGTTAAGCTGATAACAGTACTTGGCATGGCTGTTGGTGCTTAGCTAACAAAAAAACCAGCTAACTCCCAGCAAAGGTATTTTTTTATATATATTTTTGGTTTTGTGACGACTCTTAAAAAAAACTACGGCGACCGAAATATAATTGGAACGTGCTTTTTTTCCAAGTGCTGCTGAGGTTAAGAAGAGCTGTAGAAGAGGAATGGAGAGAGTGGCCCAAGGCTGACAGAGTATGTCAACATTAGCAAGCTGTCGACAGCAGAAGCAGATTTGCAGAGTGAAACGGTTGGTGCAATGTTTGAGGGAGAGCAGAGGTTTTACTTTTGACCGGCTCTGGTCTGGTCTGTGGACACAGCGCCCATTAGTAGCTGGAGCTCATTAGGTGTGTGCCTGGAGCACATCTTCTGGTTTGGTTTCATTTGAAATCGATTCAATTCACGAGCCCTGAGACCTGTCTGTGATGAGAATGAAAGAGTGGTAAGGTCTGAAAGAGCAGGAGATTCACACCTGACCTGAACTCTAATGTTAATGTAGATGCACCTCAGAAGTGTCTTCAGCTCATGCCTCACCCCAAGCACAGGACTGGTTTCGCTGACACCAGAATTACTTGGATATTAAAACCTTCAGACGGGGCCTAAGCGTTCCCCTGGGCTGAGGAAGAAGGGTGGAGAAAACAGTTATTTTCTCCAAGTTTTAAGAAACTGCTTTCTACTGACAGAAAAAAACTTAAAAATCCCTAAGCTGGAGTAAACTGAAACAATCTCCTGAACGTTTTCCACCCAACCCTCGGAGCAGAAGATGCTGTGCGCACACACACACACACACAAATAACAACAATTAACGAAACCAAAACACCCCAGAAAATGATCTGGCTGGAAGCAAAAAAGAGAGAATGAAACAGCCTGCACAACGCCAGCGTTTTCCTGATGAAGTTTTTGCAAATGAACAAGTTGGTTTTAAAAGTACTCCGTACGATCATATAGCATTACATGCCCGCACACCGTCTGCATCTAGAGCAAAATAACATCCCCGTTTAGTAAAGAGACTAAATAAAGCAAGTATTAAATGATCAAGCAGGAGCATACTGTCACATCACCCTGTCTCGGGAGCAAAAACAGCACAGGTATGAAACGACATCTGAATTAACCGTGGAGAAAACACAGAGAAGGCAGCAAAATACATCACACCACTATTTGGCTTGGGGAAAAAAAAAAAAAAAAATTCCTTTGAATCTCTCACAAGGTCACTGAACAAACGACCGAGGCCACGAAAACCATTTCCATTCTCAGACTTGTATTTTAATGCCACCGTTCCCTACCGGGAGCCTTTCCCCGGTGGAAACCCGGGCTCTTTCCAGCCGTGCAGGCAGACGCCGGCGGAGCTGTCCCCGATTTACACCAGCCGAGTGTTTTACCCCAGCATCTCCCATTAAATCCGAACTGGCAGATGTACATTTATGGGACAATGAACTTTTCCAGGGCCACAGCTCGTGGTGCTTTGCTATTATGGCCTTAATAAACCTGCGCATTCCCGAGCTGTGGCAGCTGCCGTGGGTGGGAAGTGCAAGCAGCCGGCTCCGGAGGAGAGGCCACAGCTTTAGGAAAATAAAAAAAAAATAATAAAAAAAAAAATCATGTTTAATTTAAAAATTAGAAACTGGAGCAGGCTGTGAGCACAGAGGTTGATTGAAACAAAATTTAAATTCCTGTCAAGCCCATTTAAACACAGGGGCCCTTCATAGACAATTAGCTGCTCCCTGTGAATGCTGAATAAACTCGGGCCTGGTCACTGCTAGAAGAGAGCAGGCCTACTGTGAGGAGCTGGAAAAAAATTAACTAAAATCAGGCTGTATGAAATATTTAGCCTCCCAGTTTATCACAGGGGTTTGGAAGTGTAAACAAGACAAAAATCGATTCCTCGGTGCCCTCCAATCAATCCCCCAAAATGGTTAGGGCATCTGTTTCTGCTAAATTTTGTTTACTCTGGCAGATTTGCCTTAATTGCAGTTGTTTATCTCCCATTGTCCCCGGGGCCCTAATCTCCCGATTACTAATACTTAACACTCATTTCACATCTAAAGCTACTTCTAATCCTCAACAGGTTTCTGGGGCTCTTAAAATTATTGAAACGGAGGAGATGGGAGATGCAACCTCTTTGTGAAAGGCACATTTTCTTATCTACTACCAGCTGGGTCCAATCATCACCAGGGATGGCTGCAACAAAGGTGCTAAAAGGCTCTTTCACAGGCACTGCTGCTCCGCTGGGGATTCAGGGGATAAAAAAGAGCTTTGATGGAAAAAAAAAAAAGAGGGGGAAAAAAAAAAAGAGAAAAAAAAAAACCCACCACAAAACCCTGAACAAGAGGGCTATAACAGTCCAGCCAAATAAAGTTACTGTCATAATCAAATGCTGTCAATCACAATGAAAATCCAATTAAAAATCTTTCAGTGCGGCCCTCTTAAGTAGAAAAATGTCCCCTATTTATATGCGTTTTTGTCAACCACACAAATTAGAAAGTAGTATTAATTGATTTTTTTACTACTTTAGGCCCTGATCCTCCAGCTGAACTTCTGCGGATGCAAGAATCAACCGGCACAAATCTGATTAAGGGATTTGAGGCATAATGCACACAGGTCACTAAGAAGGCATATCTGTATCGCCTGCTTTATACTCCGCTTATTCATAGGCAATTATTACTCTTATTTAATACTGCTGGAGCATCTTGAGGTGCTAATCAGGAACAGACCCACAAAGTAGCTGGGACTACACAAATGCCAAAGATTTTAATCCATGCAGGGCATTCGAAGCAATTTAAAATTCCAGTTTTGTCATACAAATAAATATTGTACGTAGGTTTCAACAGTTGCCTGTTCGAGCAAATTCCTTGATGAATTTTGAATGAACAGGAAGGACAATATTCTGGGAATTAAAGATACAGCTCTTATCTGGAATTGTTAACAAGGTTTATTTATTTATTTGTTTTAAATAAATATGTAGGGAAGACAGCTGACATAAAAATACCAACAAGAAAATGTATCCTAATTGAAAGATTTGCAATTCTGCTACCGAAATGAGCGAGATGTAAATATTTGTCTCTGTGTCTGGAGAACTACAGAACAACCAGAAGTGCCAAATGAAACATTTGCTCAAATTAAATGGCAAAGCCCAGGAGACTCAAGTAACAAAAAAAATATTTAACTGTATCACTCTAAGCTGCTGCCAATTTGTTTTTGTCCAATTTCTTTAGACTTTCAATACTTCTTCGAGACAACTCAAGTTATTTCTTTTCACATTTCAGAAGAAAGTGCTAGTATATTGTGCAGCTTTAGGGCATGTTAGAAAGTCAGATATTACAGAAAATGGGAAGAAGTCAGTGGTTGGGTGGGCAATGGGATGCCAGAAGAGGGGGAATGAAGAGAACACCTCAAAACTCTGCTGCTCACAAATTAACCTTGTCACAATCGTAGTCTTCTTGTAATTGCTGGATTTAGGGACACCGATATAATATACTTCTCCATTTTGACAGCTGATTTATCAAGTGACAAAGCAGAGCAAATCCCACCCCTACGGACAGAGACGGCTTTTCTTCTAAAGAGAGAGGCAAAGATCCATAAGCCACCTTTCCAGGTGCCAGCTGACCAGGGAATAAGATGAGCAACACAGCCACCCAAAAGATTACGTTTTTTTTTCTCCAACTCCTGAGCTACCCTGACCAAGAAAGATGAACACAAGAACATAGAATCATAGAGTTGTCTAGGTTGGAAGGGATCTTTGAGATCATCTAGTCCAACCATCAACCTCACTCTCGTTAAAAACAACAACCCATCACTAAACCATGTCACTGAGCACTATGTCAACCCGTCTTTTAAATACCTCCAGGGGTGGTGCCACAACTTCTTCCCTGGGCAGCCAATTCCAAGGCTTAATAACCCTTTCAGGGTAAAAATTGTTCCTGATACCCAATCTGAACCCCGCCTGGCGCAACCTGAGGCTGTTTCCTCTTGTCCCATCACCTGTGACCTGGGAGAAGAGACCGACCTCCCCTGGCTATACCCTCTCTTCCAGAGAGTTGTAGAGAGTAAGGTCTCCCCTCAGCCTCCTTTTCTCTACACCCCCAGCTCCCTCAGTCTCTCCTCATGAGGCTTACTCTCCAGACCCCTCACCAGTTTTGTTGCCCTTCTCTGGACCCACTCCAGCTCCTCAATGTCTTTTTTTTTTTTGTGGTAAAGAGCCCAAAACTGGACACAGTACGCGAGATGTGGCCTCACCATCCTGAGCCCTAGCGTGAAACACCAGCATATGTGTTTCACAACATGGCAGTATGACATTGCCTCCAACACACCCAGGATTTGATCCAAACTCCTTGCCCACTGCATGCCTGGATTGATAGATTGCAGATACAGATTAATATTTATCATATTTACAACAGATAAAATACTTGGCTTTCTACTTTTTTCCTTGGGAAATCAGAACATCCTCTCCTTCCCATCTGGCATGCGTTTCAGTGTCTGTCAGAATTTCTGCTTGTCATGGGGTAAATAACCGGGATCACTGTGACAGAGGAGAGTCTAAATGTCTGCAAACGAAGCTATCCATCACAGGTCCAAGCACAGACAGTTATATGCTGGACAAATCATCACGGATCGGGGATCTTGGGAGAAAAAACAAACCAAATGCTTTTAAGTAGCCAAAGAGGAAAAAATCTTGGTTCACTGGGATCCAGTAACAATGCATTAACAGCCAGACAGATGCAGCCAGAAAACATTCATCTGTAAAGCCGTCTTCAAAAGATTTACAGGGTGTGTTCATGAAAAGCAAAGCACGGGTGGCTCTCTGGTCCTTCTCAAAAGTTAACACCATCGAAAAACCCAACCTGTGCAGGAATCCCAGCTCCTCAGTCAACAATGTCACTGCTACAGTGCAAAGCCAAACAAGCTGCTGGGGGAAATCCCTTCTGTTGACAAACCTTAAGTGGTGGTATTTTATTGGCTTTATTTGAAGGTTTATATGAAAATCCAGGTAGGATTATACTGATCCTCCATTTGTTTTTTTAACCAAAAAAAGTATTTCCTAAAAGCTATTTAAAAAATGGTTTAACACAATGAGCTGCAAACAAGTTCAGCTCTCCCTGGTAAGAAGTGCTACTGTCCAGACCCTCTGGAATATAGCGACTGAAAATACTGCTACTTAAAAACTTCATGTATTTAATCTCCTTTACTGGAGGAACAGTCAGCCAGAACCCATTTTTGAAAGTCTGTGATACCTTGACACATCTTAACACATTTAAATATACAAACAAATGATCTATCTGAAAAAAACGCCCATTGTAGCCAACAAGATCTGTGTGGCTGGTCTAAATGCCTCCCCTGAAACAGAGAGAGGGATTGCTGAGCAAACAGGAATGGGAAATTTCAAAATTGCACTAGGCATTAAAATTGGAAAGAAAATAAAAAAAAAGAAGAACATGTTTTCTAGCAAGTCAGTGGTTTTGACACACATGATGTACGATTTATCAATCTTCTAAATTAATAAAGCATCACCATAAAATATGTCAGAAATCTAAATGAAAAAAAAAAAAAAGAGAAAAGCTACAAGTTGCGCCTAAAATTTGGAGACTCGAATAAAAATCATTAGATCTGTGCAAAAGTAACCTATTGCAGAAGGTGACTATCCTGGTCAACAGCTTTGCCTCTCCCTGCCCAATATTTTCCCTGAGAAATCCAAGCAGCATCCTAAAGATGTTACTTTTATGCCTCCATGGGAAATATTGCTACATGCTTGGCTTTTGGTATTTCAAATATAATTTCTTTAAGTAAATTGCTTTCGTTTAAAGAGCCATGTGTAGCGTGGTAGAGTTCAATGCTCTACTAACACAAAAACTCAACAAAAGACTTCAGCAATTCTGCTGGCTTTCTGAGAAGTGCATACAATCTGCAAAATAAAAGGCCAAGCTTCCAGCTAAAGAAGAGATTTTAAACAATTACCAAAGCAGGATAGTGATATCATAAAGGCAATTTCTGCGCTAGCTTGTTTTCTGAAACTCTCTTTGCCTCTGAACAGCTAGAACAGATAATAACTATTAGTAAATCAAACTCCTGCAATATCCAGCTGTGTCTCACACATTTACATACAGATAGAATGGGTATATGTTTTTAATATGTATGTGATACGTACTTTTACCACAGCTGAAGTGCATGCTACAAAGGAGGAGGAGAATGGGAATGGAATCAGCATGAGATAATAAAGTGGCCTAGATAAAGTATTAGCCAGCGATTGATCTCAAACAGGGGATGTTGCTTCTCTCTGACCTGATTACTTACTATGCATAGATTCCATTAAATAGAGCTTAGAATGGAAAGCTGCTGAAAAATACCGTAAATACAGGCTGATCTACAGCTTCCTGAGCCCAGCCAGCCCATGGATGCCCACCCACAGGCGCGGCACAAGCAGGAGCTGAAACCTTACCCCTATCACCACATTGCGATTGCTAAATATACATATATGTCTGCATTTCCCTGTGAGCCAGGCTTGCCATGCCAAATTCCACACCTCAAATGAAAGCAGAAAGGTCATAGGAGAAAAAAATAATAAATTGAATTAATCTTTATACGGAAGACTTGTTAGGGTTTTCTTTCTCTTGTTGGGAAGGGAAAGAAGAGAGACAGAAGAATATGCTAAGATGTTGTGCAGACTTCTCTGGTGCTAAGAGGAGTATGTTCAATTTAATCGACTCTATGGCTTTCTCTTCTTAAGAGGGAACAAACCAGAGACAAAAGAGCAGACACTGTGAGCACAAGGTTCAGAAGACCCACCAGCAAATTATAAAGATCGTTCCTTTCCCAAGATGGACCATCTTCCCATTACTTGGTGAAATTACTTTTTTTTCCCACCTCTGTGGCAAAAGTCTGCTAATTTGAAATACCTCGAAACAATTAAATCATAGGTTATTATTAGGACAGAGAGAAACTGATGTTGTATCTTGTTTTGTGGATGGATATACAGAAGAAAGGCCGTGGTGACCGAGCGTCAATATAGAACCCTGAATTACACCAGCTGTTACAAAAACCAGGTGTTCGCTTGCACAAGAATATCTATGGTACCAGAAAGCCTGACTTTATACAGGAATTTCATACAGCCTTGGCTTTGGCCCTATTTTCTGTCAAAATGTGCACAGTGACTTTGATAAAACAGGGCTTCCTGAGATGATAGACAGGGTAAATCCATCCCCGACGTAACCCCCTGACTTCACTGGAGGTGCCAATCCCACACTCCAGGTATTGTTAGTCGACTCTTCAAATGCATTTAACAATTGACTGATTATCAGGAGAGCAGAAAAAGATTGATGTTCTGCTCCCTTCATTTTGCTTTCAGTCTTTAATTATATTAAATTGCTTACCAAATAGTGGCTTCCAGGACAGTTAATGTCCACTGGGCAGAAAACCTGCACTCCAGTGTTTTCTCTGAAGCTAACGATGATTACCTGTCACAACACCTTTCATCCTCGCTAGTGTTTCTTCTAAATAAGAAATAACCCCCAAAATAATGCAATGAACAAGGTGAAACCCCACCCTCATTTAAATCAACAATAAACTGACCTTGATGAGTCCAGGATTTCACTGATGTAATCCACATCCCTCTGCCCACTCTGATAAACACGGAGATACCCACCAGAATTACAAACAGAGGTTTCAGAAACGGATGATGTGGAGTTAGAAAGGATGTTTGGGTGAGTGATTCCAGAATTCACAGGATATTTAGCAGCTTTTGCTTTGGTTGCCCAGAGAGGTTATAGATGTCCCATCCCTGGAGGGGTTCAAGGCCAGGCGGGATGGGGCTTGGAGCAACCTGGGCTGGTGGGAGGTGTCCCTGCCCAGGGCAGGGGGGTTGGAACTCAATGATCTTCAAGGTCCCTTCCAACTCTGACCATTCTATGATTCTTTATTTCCACAGCTGCCCACCTCATGCTTTAATACTTCTTGTTGCAAGTTCATTTATAATTGAATAGAAAGTAACACGAGGAGGAAAAATGCATTAAACAAAAGATTTTGTTTAAAAAGTAAGGCGGCTTGTTTTTTCGGTCTGGGGTTTTTTTTTTTTTTTTTTTTTTTTTTTTTTTTTTTTTTTTTTTTTTTTTTTTTTTTTTGTTGTTTTTGTTTTTGTTTTTTTTTTTTTAATTTATTTCCTGAGTTGCTATAATTTTAAAATTATTTTACAAACTATCTTCTTAAAAGGGGACTAGCACACTCCAGGGCATGTAGTTGTAAAGATAAATCTGTGCACTTCCCTGGTACTGCAGGCACTCACCCTTTGGCCTCGTTTTTATGACTCTACACCCTGGAGTGGTGTTATTGCTTACAAACATACATACATACTTATGGGGGTATGTGAGATCTGCAGATGTTTTATTTATAAGTGGCAGGCCTATTGCATCACCGAAACACGCATTTACAACCAGATATAGGTTTTATGAAACCCTATTCCCTTGTTTTAATAGCTAAGCTATCCAGCCATAGCATAATAGTGCACAAGGTAAATGTGTCTACATCTCTAGAACCTGTTCCAAGTTTTCTCAGATGTGACTAACTGCAAGAATTTTCCAACCATCAAAAGTTAATAAAAAAGACAAAATAAGGCAGCATGAGCCTTTCGGAGGAGGACGCACACAGCACCACAAAGCGGAGGGGCCCTGATAAACTCTAAGGCCTCATTTTACCAAGGTATTTAAGCAGCTGCCTAACTTCAGATGTAGATCTATTGAAGTTAATAGCCTTAAAATTTGATTCACAGTAAAATAACTTTACTAACCAGGATCTAAATTGAGATTAGTCCAGATCGTGAGATATCTGCCCCAGGGCATCTTCAGAGATTAGCCTTTAACTAGAGAGTAGCTGCAACAGAAACACTTGGTTTTTCTACTCGCGGTTTGCAGCATGTAAACAAGAAATGAAATGATATCAATGTATCTGTAGCTTGTATAAATCTGCTAAAATTATTCCTAGATATCTAACGCACAGAAAATAAATTATGATGATTTTACACAAACCTCCAAGTTTCAGGAAACATAGCATAGCAATAAAAGTAATGAAACATTTAAAAAAAAGCAAAGATATTTGATACGAGTCAGAGGGGACCACAAGTCTTATCTAGATGTAAGTTACTGTAAATATTTGTAATAATCATTTGATGTAATATTTTTCTGCTGACTAAAACCAGTCAAAACTGCACTCTGCACTAAATGCAAAGCCACGAGGGACCAGCCCGAGAGCAGGTACCCTGTTATTGCCTTACTGGAAAAAAAAAAAGACAATTGCAAGCAAAAGAAGAGGTCTCTGAGCTCAGATTCCACCACTGAGCGCCCTTCTATGGACAGACCCAAGCCACATACTTCCTCAATCTTCTGCAGCCAATCTAATTTCATTTTACATGAGTATAAGTCAAAACAGTAGCTCCTGCATTTTCATTAAAAATACACAATTTTGACCATATCCTCCGTTTTCAGTCTTCAGATTTTGAAAGGTTAAGACTGACAAATGATGACAAAGAGTGACCTACATTAAGCTGTAATCCCTGGACATACAAACCAGGGGGGGAAAAAAGTGCATTCAGCATCAAAATGGTTTTGATTGAAACTTGATACCGGCTGTGAAAGTTCTGTATTAACTCCCCAGACCCCAAGTTAAGCTTTGGCCACAATGAAGGTAACAGCAAAATACCCACGGACTTCAGAGGAATCGTAATTACACCTTTGGTTTGTGCGCCCTCTGTTAGTATGTAATTGCTGCACAAGCCAGGGAAGAGCTCAGATTTGAATTTGTACATACAAAAAAATAGGGATACGCTTCTATATATGTGAATAAAAAGTACTCACGGACAAACAGATGCTGAGAGGCTCCAAAATTTCACTTACCATTAAATCTTCAGGTGCCGGCCTTTCCTTTGGTTGCTTTTTCATGCTACATGTTATAAAACAAAATGGTCACATATAAACAGCTACTCATTTATTCTACTTGCTTAAATATTGAAGATAACCCTCTTTTAACACAGAATGATGAATTTCTATATATTTCTTAGCTTTAGCATGGAAGAATGGGCTTCCTAGTGGTGGCCAAAATGTTAATGGATTTCTTCCTTCCCTCCCTTATGGGACGTGGTGGTCTATGCTGTTTGCAATCACGAAAGTGTGGAAATACAAGATCATTGAAAACCAGTCTGCTCAGAAGGCACAGAAAGTTAGTTCTCATTTTGCCAGGGATTATTCCATAGCTCCACACAAAGTATTTCACAAACAGGTGGGAAATCTAACTCCAATGCTGAGCAGTTTCAGGAGAACGCGCAATACCCTGGGGTTTCTACCTTAATTTTTCCCCATTTATTTCCATTACCCGGCAGGGTGATAGTTCATTACACAGCATTAACCTGTTTATAAGATCATGTTTCTCATCCAAATAGTCCTAGTTTTCCCTGCAACAGGTGCAATTAGCGACGGAGGGCTGCGCGGAGCTGCATGAGGGAACACAATAACATGGCACAGAGGTGACCATCAGGAGCTGCCTCCTGACTAATTGGATTACATCCCAACCGCCCTCCGTTTGTGGGGTAATTGGCATAAAGTCATAAAGTCTGACACGCCGTTCGCTTGACATCTCTGATACTTGGTAGGAATTGATCACTTAAATAATATGGAGTTTCTTCATATTTGTTTTTTCTTTTTGGACAGCAATGCCACTGGAAATATAACGCTAGATCTACAACACTAGACGCCCCGTGCTGTAAATTGGAGGTGTTATCTGTACGATTTACTCGCCCTACAAATATCAACAAGCCCCCCCCCTCCCCCAAATTAGAGAGGCATCGTCGAGGCACACGGGCTGCCTGGCGAGTAGGTGGGGAGAGCGGTTCTAATCTGACAGTCCAAAGTGGCTGCTTCCCCAGGGAAAACAAGGCTATTAGCCACCATCAGTTATGCTTCAGCTTGACATCTGTGGAAATTTTAACACGGGTTATCCCTCCCCTCTGCCTCAATGAGAATTACATTTTTTTTTTCTTTTCTTTTTTTTTTTTTTCTAATACCAGTCTGTCGTGGATTTTTTTTTGCAGAGATAAAAAGCATCGGCCTCCAAGGCGCATCAGTTCCTGCAGAACCCTCCTGACCGCGCTGCTCTTTGTAAACTGAAACTATTGAAAGCAGAGGCCTATGTTACACAAACTTTAATTATTTAGTTACTTTAATTAACCGATAATCAGACTGCTTTTTGTGTCCGTATTGTTACCTACTCTGTCAGTCCCCAGAGGTAGTTTCTCCTAAGTTAGGGACTCAAAATTCAATTTGATTCGGTGACTTCGGCACCCAGCAGAGACCCTGATGGTGCCGCAGAGCCCAACCCACAGACCCGTGTGGGGCTGGGGGGGTTCCAGCCCCTTCTTTTGGCCGAGCTGGTGTCCCTGATGCAGGAATCCCTCTCGGCACACAGGGCGATGGTGGCCCCATCTGATTCAGCACAGCTAAGCAGCCAGCCCCAGGAGTGCACATTGGCTTCTCTGTCACACACATCATTTCTGTACAAATTTCAAGCTCGTTTCTTCTGCCATAAAGAAATGATTGCCCTTTTTTTTTTTTTTGGGGGGGGGGGGGGAGAGAGCAGAAGTATGAGAGAGTTAAAAAAAGATCTTCCCTTCATTTTGTTTCTTTAGGATAGCTTGCCCTCAAGATTTTTATCCTCTAGCCACTCAAGAACTGTCGTCTTTATTCTACAAATTCCTCCTCTCCCCAGTTCTCCTTTCATTTAAAAGGTTTTCAATGAACTATTCAGTTTTAAGGAAAGAAAATATACCCAGCGGTGTGGTTCAAAATACGACTCTCAGTAAAAATTACTTACTGAAAAGCCAATGAATTAATCAAGGCTGCTTGTCCTCCTACATGTTGAGGCAATTTTATAAGTAATATTTTCAAAAGCCCTGAATAATGCTATTATACACACGAGTCTTTGTGGCCTCTTTACTCCCCCCCCAGGATGAATTCTGAGGGGTCTGGAGCAGGAGACTGCACCCACATCCAGGGCAGGTTTATTAAAACCAGGAAAACCCCCTTGTAAGTACTTTTACGACCCTTTGTGTAAATAACGTTTACATAATTTAAACAGTTTGCTTAGCTTTGCTGCCCCATCTGCCCAAGGCCCCCAAGTCCCTCTTCTCTCAGAAAGGATGCAAGGAAAGCCATAAGGTCTCACCGAGCTGCCGAGTTAATGGCATGTATCATTTACATTGAGGGCATGGCATGTTTGCAAACTGAGCTTACCATTGAGTGATGAAGTGTACAAATGGCTCAGAGAACTCCCCGGCTGGAAGGACGGGCGATTCCTGGGATTGGATTGAAACAAGAAGCAGAGTCAGAAGGAGAGAACATAATATATATATATAATTATTTTTTTAGAGAGTAATATAACAACAAGAACAAAATAACAAAACAAAAACCAACCAACCAAACAAAAAAAAAGCCACAAAGCCCCATTTTCACACGGAGAATTTGAGGGAGAAAGGTACAAATTCTTCTGAGAATGTGTTATAAAACACTGAATTTCAACTAATGAGTATTACACAATGGGTAAAAACATGTGGAAAGACACTGAGGGGAGGTGAAAAAAGGACAATGATAGCCACAGGGTAAAAAGGAAGGTAGGGAAAGTGTAAATGAGAAATTAATGATTATTTAAGTAACACACAAATGGTCTTGTAATTAACAAAGAGCTGTGAAATTATTCTTGTGTTGACCTTTGTTTCTTTCACTGCATTCGCTATTTATTTACACTCATGTTTATTTACACTTATTCATTTTAGAGGCTGTCCTCATATGCTGTCTGTTGTAGATTTGAAAGGCGAAAAGAATTTTTTAGAGGGGAAAAAAGAAGGATTTACCAGTCTAGTGGTGGAAAATAACCACCCAGTATTTATGAAAGAAAAGAAAAGAGAAAAAAAATATAAATTAAGAGCACAAGATAAAAAACAAAACCCTCAACAAACAGGGAACAAACAACATCACCATTTGCAAAGAAGGGCTTTACGAATTTAGGAGTTTTTCCAAGAATGACAGAGAGCTCCACTGTGTTTATAGTGTAACAGCTCAGGATGTAATGAAATTACACTGCAGAGTACTTTAACAGTGTCATCTCATTAGACCTATAGTTGGAACAAGAGAGCCACATAAAACAGGCAGCTGCAAATGACTCCATTCTCATCTATTCTCATTTGCTATTAAAAATACCTTTCGGCGGCTTTTTTCCTCCCTGACATCCCTACACAAAGTACCCTGCAAAGTATGATACATGCACCTATTTAAATTAACAAAGGAATGACTTATTTTAATCTCACTGTGCTTTGGAGTGCTTTGGCCATTTGGATGAGCAATATATCATTACATACAACCTTCCAGCGCTGCAGGCAAGAAACTCAGAGCGTGCAGCATTTGGTGGGAGCCAAACAATTTCTCTAGCACACAACTGTGTCAAATGCATGCATGTATTCATTATTGAGAATGCGAGGAAATAGCTTTGATGTAGTGGAAAAAAGAAGATGATAAAAGCACCTCTGCAATGTGTGTGCCATTATCAATGGTGGCAGATAGACCCAACTGCAGAGCCTCCTATGTGATTAGTAAATATACATATAATTGCTGTGGCCAATTATCAGAAAAATGAGATCGGTAATTACAAGACAGAAAATTAACTAGAACTCTTATTAAGGCTTTGTTTCCAATTCAAACAATTGGAAACCGCTGGAAAATACAATTAAATCAAAAGTAACTGAAGAGTAAAAGGAGAAGCCAAAATTGCTTTACGATTTTCAAAGACTTCTATTAAATACAAGGAGTGCTTGATATAACATGCCCAAATTCTCTTTGAACTTAGACCGGGTGAGGGAGAGGTTATTGTTCCTAAACTTATAAATTACATCAATATAGGAAGCTTTCCACTGGAGAGGGGAAGGAACACGAGGAAATAAGCAGTGCAATTAAACTTACTCCACTTCAAAGAACGGCGCATGAAAATTATTCGTATTAACAGAGAGAAGGCAGGGCAAAACGTCAGGCTGGCTCGCATGCCGGGGAGCCTGGCAGGTTCTGCCTCTCCCCATCGTCTGCTCTGGTCCAACAGAGCCTTCCTGGGCTTCCAAGGAAGCCAAGGCTGCCTTCCCAGGTGGGACAGGCTCCAAAGCAGAGCAGGTAGGGAATACTCTAGGCATATATTATAGATTTTGAAAACTATAGGGTGAAGCTATGGGAGCCCACTCCCCAGGAAACTGGCTCTGCCCAGCAACCCACCCCTGCTATTTATTTTAAGTAAAACATAAGCGAGGAGTTTTGTACAACCCCCCCTGTGATGAGGGGACTGGGTGGGATCAGTCCTTGCTGGGCAACAGGACAGGAACATGGTGCTTCACACTGATTCGGTAGGTGATAATTTCTGCTGTCACAAAGACAGATCCTCGAGAGAGTGAAACTTCCTTATGAGAGGGGAGGAGAAGCTGATGAACTGCTCTGAAGCCACCAGCATTTCGCTATGACTATACTGAGCCAGCACCAGGGTTCATGCAGGCAAGGGAAGAAGTTGCTCCAACATCAGTATTAACGCAGCACAGCCAGGAGACCAGGTGCTCCTGCATAAACATGCAAGAAAATTTCATGTGGATGAAAGTAAATGGTTTTTTTTTGTCATATTTTTCTGTACAATGCAGGTAATTTCATCCCCATCCAGGTCCACTCTCTTCTGCCACAGACCTCTCTCAGTCATGGCCATGCCTTGGTTGGTTTGCTCTCAGGAGTTCAGGGAGAGATTGTGTGGGTGGAGATGAACACCAACTGGATCTCCATATAACAACTAGATGCTTTCATACAGCCTTCCCAAGGATTTTAGACTGGGTGCCCCCCAAATTTACTGGCTCTTCGCCTGACACAAAGCAAGGCTTTTGGGAGAGTGCATCAACCTCAAGAAAACACTCGCCGGGAAAGGTGTTATGAGTTACAGAATCTGCCCCAGAGAAACCAATGACTGAAATGTTTTGATTTCTGATGTTCTACGCAGGACCATTTGAGTAGTAGAAAGGTGAGAGCATTTTGTAGTTAGAGCTGTTTCTCTCTAATGAGAGAAAACGCCGCTGTTGCTACCTCTGTAACTTGAGCAATCACCGTGTTGTACAAAAGTTCCCAAACTACACAAAAGAAATACACCCCATGTTGTATCCTGAAGTTCCCTGGACTTTGGCTGAGACTCAAAGGGATGGGAAAAGGAGGAAATAAAGCAAACCTACACACGTCTCTGCCAAGGTCACATTCAGTGTAGCCACAGGGAACGGTCCAGCTGCACTCCGATGGCCTGCCTTCTTCACCCACCTGCACACTGAAATTATACTATAGAGGCCAAAAAAAAGTAGAAAACCAAGATTTTAAAGGAGTGAAGAATAGGTATATTCCTATATAATTTTAATTTTCATTAAATACCCTATCTTTTAACCAGTATCACAAAGACCTATCTTATGTGTTGGGGATGCTACTAAAATGGTACAAAGGATCAATGTACCACCGGCCTCTCACACCCCCAGCAGCTGATTCCCAAGACTGGCTCTTTCCCTAAGCATCCAAACAACGTCTCCCTAACCGTGATCTGCTGTGGGAGAAGACAAGATCAGCCTCTGGTTTCTCAAAATCACTGTGCACACACAGTAAGAACGAGGAAGGGCAAGAGGAAAAAAAGTTTGAGTGATGCCTTTGCCTTGTGAATAATGAACAGTTCAAGAAGGTCAACCCATTACAACTGAAATCGTTTAATTATTAATTATGCACAATCTATGAGCAAAAGGACAAGTTCAGAATGTTTAATGTGTGGTAACTCTGACTGGACCCTCTCTTGGCATTTTGTTATTAGCACTTGTCAGCAAGGTGCTCAGGCATAAAGAAAAAAGCACAGCAGCAGAAAATCTGAGCTAGCAGGAGGAGGGAGGGCTTTAAACTTCAAACACCGCTCCTAATATTTAATTTATAGAGTGCCACGGCTCTGGTATAAACCTTATTGACTTCCACGGAGTTAGGGGAAGTCACATTTATCTAAATGAAGACCTGAGAATGAGAACACCGAGACAATCCCTTCAATCTCAGTCTCTTTTGAAGGGAGTGATAACATTACTATCTGCATTTTCTTTTTTTTTTCACAGATCTGAACAAAGGAAGAGCAAACAACCTAAACAGTGTGTCCAGAAGTCAACCCTCTGCAACCTATGCAATAAGACCTTGAATTACAGGTCCAACCATTGTCCTCACCTACTTCTCAAACCTATTATTCGAAATGTCTCCTGATCTGTTTGATCTCACTAAGCAGAGCAGAAGCAGAGATGTTACTAAGGCTCAGGAAATAAAAAAGGTCTAGCAAACTCACAAATACATAGAGATAAGGCATCTTTCTCCTCTCTTCTGCCCAGCTTGGAGGTTTACCTGGACAAACTCAAGATGGAAATTAAATAGATACAGCTCTGAGTTGCTTGTTTTGTTTGGAAACACTCTTACGTCACTGAAACTGGGGAGTAGTTCTTGCCTGGCGATATACACCAAGAGCATCCCATGTTACCTTCAGAGGTCCAACTCCAACAGACTATCTCTCGAGAGCGAAATACTTCCTCAAAGCGACTGAAAGTCAGAGATTTATCACATCCCCTCTGAAGGAGGAGAAAGCCCATGATCTCCCATTAACAGGAAAATCCACAAATACAGCTTTCTACCTAAAACCTTCAGGAAGGTGATGGCAAAGCCCCCAACTATGCATTAAGATCAAATCTGTGTTCCTCCTACCTCCTCCTTCGGGGGCCAGCCTGCTGGGCAGCTGAACGACGGCAGCCTGTCACCGAGACGTCCTCAGAAGAAAGCACAGGCTTGAAGACGAGCTCAACTCCACTTTGTGGGCAGCAGAGGTTGGTATTCCCAGCCTTGCTCAGTGCAAATAGCTTTTACCCCCCTCTTCTCATCTGCTAAGTCCCCCACTTCTCCGTGAAGGGTTAAATTTCCCCATTCCCCACAGCTCCTGCTATTTTGCAACACTCTCTCCTGGGTGAGATGTTTGTGCAGAAGGAAATGCCATGGTCCTATGGCTCCACGGCCACAGGAGGGAAGTTAGCAGAACCCAGCAAACCAAACTTCAGCTCCTCTCTCCTCTGGGTTTCCCCAGCACACCCTGTCTTGGAAATTATCATCTCCTCTAGGCAGATACTCCTATTCTGCAGCTCGTCCACTGATGCTGAAACGGCAGTATTTAATAAATAACATGTGTCCTTTACAAAGCTCTTCTGGCTTATCACTTCAGCCTAAAAAGATCTCTAGGATTAAAGAATTTTTATGCGCTCCAGCTTCTCTTTTACTAAAGCTTTCAAAGAACACGCTTATTTTTATACAGTAATTGCATTTTACTTTGTGGTCAAACAGTGATTTTTTTTTTTTTCCCCCCAAATTTAAGTTTTAGGTGCACCACAAAGTGCAATTACATGTAATAAATGCACTGCAGTTACTGAGCTGCTCCAACCAAACCGAGAAACTCCACTATTGCCCATGTTCAGATTTACTCCTACAAGGACAACTTTCTTTTACTGCATTCCTAAAAAAAAAATCATAAAAACAACAACAACAAAAAATCCATTTCTGACTTTCTAGCCAATCTACTTCAAAAGCCTTGCACAAACCTAATGGCAGGTGATTTCCTACAAGTAACAAGTTTGCAGAAGACGGCGATGTCTGGAGGTGGCTCAGAGGCCCAGACTTGAAAGCATTTCTGGATTGTCCCCGTTACACTCCCACCCCCAGCAGGAAGGTGAAAGATGATTACATCTCTGCGCCAGGTTGCTTCTTGCTCTTTTCTTAGTAGCAGATGCCAAATGTGACAAATTATACGCGGGGGCATTTTGGTGTGAAGTTTCGTCTGCTGGGATTGGAGTGTCAGCAAGTAAACTCATTTATTTCTAGATCTCCAGCTGGATGGGAACCAAGGTTGAAAGGCCAGTGTTTTATCCACCAAAACACTCAGCCTACCTTTAACACCTCAAATCACGTGAGGACCAGCTATTCTCTCTGCAGCTCTACCTGCTCCCCAAGTTCTTCAAAATATCACGTATGTGTAACCTACATTCCTACCGAAGGCAGCAGAGATGTTCTTGCTTAAATAAGTCAGCAGAAGCTTGGGGCTATTTGGTTGTCACTTTTGCAGCATTTGCTACTACAGATTATTATTTTTTTTTTTCAGAGCTCAGAAGAGGGAAGGAAAGAAGCAGAAGAGTGTAATTAACATCAGGAATAACCTAGAGTGTAGGACAGGACATTTTCTCCCTCTCACCAACCTTTGTAGCTGGCTCTCCAAAGGGCCTTGCGGATAAGCGTACAGGTAGCTGGAAAACAGGTTAATCCTTTAACCGTAACTGTAATTGCTTTCTCTCTAAAACAAACATAAGATTTTTTTCCTCTCATTGCTGGTCTCTTGTCGATCATAAGCCAACAGGGCACGGCAGTGTTTTGGGTAGATACACACACATACGCACATTTCAAATAGCTAAGGCACAGCAGCATGAAACGTAGCCTCTACCTGTTCGCACCGAAGGGACTCGAGTGAAAAACTAAACCCATTTATTGTTCCCTTTCTCCTCTGTACACTCCCAATGCATTTTTATTGCTTTTTCATAAAACACTGCTGCAAATAATCAAGCATGACCATTGACATCCACAAGATTGAGTTTTAGGAACCATTAAATGAGCTTGCCCTCTTGGGAAGGTTCTTGCTCAGGTTGGTCTAAAGGTAATTATTCAGCAATTCCTACCTGTGGTTTTACCTTGTTCCTATATAAGTGTCTCAATCTCATACACTAGTAAGGTCACAGTTTCTGTCTCAATAAAAGTATACCCTAAAACAACTTATTTGCATGACAAATTACAGTGGGTTTGTGTACACACGTGTGAATATCCTAACACTGGCTTTTCTCGCATGGAAATCTTCAAAACTCCAGAATTTTTCAGGGTTAAATATAGCTGTTAGCACATTTAAATCAATACCTTAGAATCTGAAAAAAAAAAAAAAAAAAAGCCTTCCTTCATTCTGAGCCTTTGGACTTTTCTACTTCATTTACAGAAATTGCAAAGTGTAGGATGCATGCATAAGGTTAAGAAATTCAGCACTCGAGAGGCAACGCTCTTCATTGTGTTATTTGATCAAGCTGAACATCCTATGAATTTTTAAGGCTACGCCATAGCAACAAATAGAGGGATCTATTTAGGCAAGTGAAAAAAGAAGGGAATAGAAACAACTATGTAAGGTACAATTATTAAATGCAAGTTATTTTTTCCATGGGAAAATTTAAAATTTTATTGAGACTGAAATGCTTCACAGCTCAGCATTAACACTGCACTACCATTAACTGCTGCTGTTAAATGTTTCTAGAGTAAGAATTTAAAAAGAAAGAAAAAAAGAGGTCTTTGATTTGTGGAGTTTGTGAAGTCCTTGAGCTAGATTAAACTGCAGTCTTGTGAGACCGAGTATCTCTGTGGGGGCACTTAACAGAAATGCTCAAGAAACTCATGGAAAGCTTCTCACTACTTACCCATCAAGCCATCAGAGTAAGGATTCATGAGGACAACTAATTAATTTTTCTTTTCAATTTCTGCGTGACTCATCAAAACAGGCAGGTTTTTCAGTGCTGCCTCCTATTTGTAAAAATAGGATTTGCTCTTGGAAGTCTTCATTCCTCAAGCTTCTAATGTAATTGGAATATGGACAAAAATGAACACAGTTAAACCAAAACTTAACACCTAAATCCCTATCGCACTGAGACAAGCTACGGAAACTTTAAAACCAAAACTAATTTATTTCAGGTTATGAAGAACAACAGGGTTTGAAACTAGAGCTGATGCTTAACTACAGAGCTTGTGACCACAACTGCTCGGAGTACAGTGAAACCTGGTTTACAGCCACCACCCAAGGGGCTTGGCAATAATTGCTTTCCTAGAAGGAATACTCTAACTAAATAAAGGTCAAACAAAATAGCCCTGGAGAGCTTAAGAAGTTGCTCAAGTCAGGAGGACTGCCTGTTGGAGGCGTTCCACAACGCAAGTCATGTCTACCCAACCTTCTCCGGATGCAGAGCGGATAAACACGGGATGGAAGGGATGGGATGGGAAGCTGATGTGCTGAAAAACTGAGAGCTGTTGGTGTTGGCCTTTTGGGATCTTCATATCCAAGGTGCAATCACCCAGGTGTTTTACTAAACGCTGATCTGACTGGCAATCAGGCAAAATGACATTTTTAGAAGTTTTTAGAGATACTGCATCCAGAATACAGCTGAGGAAGTAACTGTATGGCAATTTCCTACTTAATATGTTTTGACAACAAGGTAACAGGGAAATGAATAACTACAGGTTGGAAGAATCTTAAAAATAATGCCACTTTTTCAGCCAGCTTCAAGGAATGCAAAAAATAGGATATGTTCAGAGCTCTGATCTTCCTGAAAACCTAACCACAGTAAACCCACTGCTTACACCAAACTGCAAATTCAGAGGACCCCATCTACCTTTTAAGCTGAGAATTTTCTAATGCATTTAAAGGAAAATGTGTAATTAGAATCAAGGCTACAGTTCTCATAACCTTGTTTGGAAGTGGAATTTGATGTATTGAGTCACTCCTGCAGACAGCAGCAAAGAGAAGACCTGACAAGACCATGCAGGTTTGTCCAGGAGGCTGCAGGAGTTATGGAGGCTGAGAAGGGAGCAGATTTTTTTGTCAGCTAAAAAAAAAATAATCATGGGAGGCATTCTGAGATGGTGAGCATCAAAGAAGGTTTTTAACTGATTTAATTTGCAATCTTTAGGTTTCAGAGTCAACCCATAAAGTAAAATTAGGCGGCCTGCATTTCTCCAATGCAACATTAATGGTACTATTCTGGGGCTCTGCTGTTTGCATTTCAAAATTATCATCTGGAACACATTCCCATGACAAAATTTTTTATTTCTTTTATATTTTTAAGTGCACTTAGTGCTTTTGAAGCAGAATCCTGGTGCTGAGTAGGTTGTACTGCAAATTCTTTGGCTATGTGATCACGAAGCACAGGGCCACCTCTAGGACATCTTCCAAGCCAGGCAACGTCTCCCGCTTCCAAGCACAACTCCGTTCTCCTTCCTGCCGGAGCATTTCTGGAAAGCCCATACGCACAGCAAGCGATGTGTGTCCTTCCCAAGAGGGATTCATCTGCATCCCTCACTGCTGTCCATACAACATTTTGGTGAGTTGGAGACAAACTAAGTTGAGTGCTAGAATATGAAATGACTCTCGTGTTCCCAAATAAAGGCAGCCTGCCTTTATTGCTGGCTGCGTTGCAGGATGAACTACGTTAACGACTGGTGCATCCTCATCTCTGGACCAGAAGCAGGAGCCTTCGCATGGTGGGAGATGCTGTGACAATTAGGACCCTTGCTTAAATGAGCGTGTCTTATTTGTAGCTGGATCGGATTTCGCTACAAGTTACCACATGTTAAAAAATAAAGGTCCTGGCAGGCATGTATTCTATTCACACAATGCTCCTCGCTAATTTTGCCATTAAAAAAATAATCCCAGAACCAATGCCATTAAAAATCCAATAACAGAATTTAACAACAACAGAGTCAGGCATAGTTTACTGTGATTTGAGAAGAACCGTGCCTGACTTCTTTTTGGTTAAATTACCCTGCTTCTCAATTCCCTTATTCATCCTGCGGAATTTCTGCAAGGAAATTTAAGACCTAGAAAAGGAACAAACAGATTTTCTAAACTGACAGAATGACCAGCAACACCTCATGTATCTCACTAAGACTACAAACAGCTCTAAATCCATCACTACTGCAGAACACCCAAAAACTCCCCTGGATAGTTTTTATTCCACGGTGCACCACCCTACAGAGCTCCAGAAAAGTTGAGGGTACCCAGGTAACATAGAAGAAACCTCTCAACTAGTTCAGCCATCAATAAATCCTATGAATTACAGATTATTATGAATCATAGAATCATAGAATCACAGAATGGTTAGAGTTGGAAGGGACCTTAAAGATCATCAAGTTCCAACCCCCCTGCCATGGGCAGGGACACCTCTCCCTAGAGCAGGTTGCTCAAAGCCCCATCCAACCTGGCCTTAAACACTTCCAGGGATGGGGCATCAACAATGAAGGAACAGAACATTAGCTTTCAGATTTCTGCTGTCTTTTGGTGGAACATGAGACAGTTCTACAAAAACCCTACATCTGCTGACATAATAAGCGATTAATATAAAGAATCAAGGTCTTGATGTTACTTCATCATTTTTAACAACTTCTAGGTTGTCCCCGTATCAAGCTCTGGAGTTTTTAGCCCAGCTCCAGGGGTAGAGACTGGGGTAAAGGCGCAGCCAGCAAAGACCCAATTTCAAGAAACACTCACATCCAGAGACGTTTAATCCCAATTTTAGGAGCCTGAAATCCAAAATACTCTCTGTCACATAAAAAAACTTATTAAGGGACTTTAGGAAAAAAAGACTCAGAGTTTTCAACCGCAACAACGTCAGCAAATTATTCCTGTGGCATGAAGCTATACAGGGACCAAAGATCCTTACGGCAGCTCGATCCCACCCTCGTAGATCTATCCCTCCTGTATCCTGTGACACTAGAGCTCACCCAGAAGCTGTGCCGTTGGGGGAGTGCCGCTGTGAGCTCTCTGTTTGGAGCAAGAGGAGAGCTACAGATCGTCACTCTTTGCTGTTCTGATCGTCATTAAGGTCAGCAGGGAATTCTGTACCAATATCTAGGGGTTCCTGTGGGGACGGGCTGTGCAGCGCAGCTGCGGGAGAAGGGCTCTGCTCCTACCTCTTCTGAGTTTTAGGACCTCTTTACAGCCAAGGGGAAAATCTGACCCAAAATAATCAGTCTTACATCACTAAGCATTTCTAATCTTTAACACTCATGGTAGCAACAACAGCTGTACGGTACCAGATAGTAAAGAGACTTTCCCTCTCAAAAGGTCCTTGCGTAGAAGGAAGAGTGAGCAAAAGCCAAATAAGTCGGTCCCTCTGCTACTCCCCAGGAGGCACATTTTAGAGAAGACAAAGTGAGGAGGAAAAAAAAAATTCACAAGTTAAACACATTTTGCTTTGAGGCCTCAGCACACAGGACAAGGCAGGAGGATCTGTTAAAGTCAGTGCTACCCATTAGCTGGCCTTAATATAAATGTCCTCCAAGACATCGCCATGTCAAGAATTTGCACTTCCAGGTGTGGCAGCCACTACCTAAACGCTATATATCTTACTAAATGACCCTCTAACACTACACATGTACCCAGCAAGTTAACACTTGCCAATCCATCCTCCTCTTCCCCCCAGGCTCTCAGCGTTATGGCACGCAACTTCCATTTAGACATCGAGTGTGTCGCAAAACAAAGCGAGTTGCACTTAACTTTCAGCTGAGCTATTCTCTGTAACCTGACATCTCCACGTGCCCACCTTGAACCTCCAGCTCAGGAGAAAAATGCCTCTATGGCATACTGTGGAACATAAAATAAGTCAAAACAAGTAAATACCAAAACGCTACCACTAAAGTCAGCTCAGTACTCAGATCTTCACAAAGTGCAAAAAGTTCCTTGGTTAAAGTTTTCCTGAGAAGACCAGAGCAATTCCAGTCTGGAGGAAATGATGTGAAAGCTGCAAGAAGCTCTACCATAACAAGCAAGTCTTTAGGGCTCTGTTTTAGAATACTGAGTTTAAATACGGCACTACTACCAGCCCATCTAAAGGTAATTTGCCTACAAGTAGCAAAACACAGATATAAATATGAACATCTTTAACTGAACTTCTTTAGGACACAGATAGCCTTTTGCTGCTGGTTTATACAGCATTGCTGCTTTGGAACTTCCACACCTTGACCAAAGATGTGTGTAACAGGAATAACAATGGATGAAAAAGATTAAAGCAGTAGAATTGCCTAAAAACCTCCTGAACAACAGAACTGCCATAAAGAGCCAGGTAAAAGGGCTGGCACGGCTGGAGGACTACAAGAACTTCTTTCCTTTACACAAAGGCTGCTTGTTCATTTTAATTTGTCTGCATGCCTCAAGGCCCAAAAATCATTTTCAAAAAACTCAGCTGTCCTGGTTTCAGCTGGGATGGAGTTAATTTTCTTTCTAATATTTGCTGTGTTTTCAGACTTGGTGTGAAAGGAATGTCAGTAACGCATATTGTTTTAGTTGTTGCTAGGTGATGTTTATACTACTCAAGTATTTTTTCCAGCTTCCCACAGAAGCTGAGAATAAGCACAGACAGAAAAATGGAATGGCCAGCGGAGTGTTCTGTACCATTGGGTCTATGGAGTATATAAATGGGGGTTTGCCATGGGGTAGGAATCTGTGATTCCTGCTCAGGACAAGCACCAACCAATTCACTTGGTTGGGACCCCTGCTTATATCTGAGTTTGGGAGGGGAGACAGGAGTTGCAAGAAGTGTTTCAATTGAGGAACATGAGCTCCTGAAATACAGTCTGCTGGGCTGAATTCAGTTCACACCCGGACCTCCCCCACGTCAGCTTTTTCTTTTGTCCTTCTGATTAAATAAAACCAAACCAGACCATGTTCAGATGCTTTCCTGCTCGCACTTTGTTTCTCCCTCCTTCTCAAAACACCCTTTTGCC
>VXBW01001027.1:721425-728925 GCA_013400375.1 Thinocorus orbignyianus | reverse complement strand
TGGGTGCTGCTGATGAAAAATAAAGCAAGGCAAATGGAAGTGTTAGAGAATCCTTCCCGTGACACTGCAACTCTCCGCCGGAGCAGCGGGCCCTGCTTCTGCCAGAGCGGCGTGCTCGCCTGCACACACATCGTTGCCGGGTTTTATTACACAGTTTTGATGGCGACATATTATTTTGAGATCATCTTCATAAATTTTGCATTAAGGTAGCTGTGCCAGTACCTGGAATTGATTCAAAATGCTTAAGACACTCAATTACTTTTTAACACTGTTACCCGATGTAATGACATATCTGCTATTTCCCTTGCATTTGATGATGCAACATCATTGTAATTGATTCATTTTCTCAATTAAATAAAGCTACTGTGCTTTCCTCCATGCGAATGCCGCAGAGACTCCCCGGTTAGATGTATTACCTATTTTCCCTGCCTCAGATATATTGCTCGTAAGGCTGCACTGTGCTCCTCCGTTAACTCCACTAGAAAATGCAACGTTACAGCCGTATTTTTCAAGTTCTGAACAGCAATGAACTTGGCTGTATTTATATTAGGCATATTTTTCACTGTTAAAACTATGTTGTTTACCTTTTCCAGGATCACATTATTGGGCAGGCGCTGCAACTATAAACCAAACCTAACCGATGACAACTTTACAGTCAGCGCTTCTCCTTTTGCCCACAGTTCATGAGAAAGTGAAGCATCCAGTTTTATAGCACATTAAAAACAGTTTTAAAAGTACTCAATGTAAAATGTTTTATCTTCCTGTTCACCCACACTCCTTTTTTTTTTTCTTTTACCTTTTTTTTTTTTTTCTTTCCCCCCCCTAACCCTCTGGTTCTCCTGCACTGCTGGAGGATAAGAAGTTTAGGAGGCAGGTTCATCCCGAGGTATCCACGTGCAGCCCAAAAGCTGGAGCGTTGGGCATGTGGCATCCCCTGTGTGATGCTTGGACCAGGACGGAGACCGTCACTGCTGCTTTTTTGTACCTCCCAAGAAGAATTTCCAGCAGTGAAATGGAGTGAAAACCCTGCTTGAAAGGAAGACAAAGAAGGCAGGGTGTGCATTTTAAGAGTATCAAAACCCATCATTCTGACCTCAGAAAAAGTAATTTTTAGCCTCTCATCCTCTGCCGCGCCAGAAGAACCTGCCTAAGCCCCTGCCCTACCCGTTGCTGGAAAATCCAGCTGGAGAGCAGGCTTTTTTAAGGTTTTAATATGCAACCAAAACTGCACAAAGTTGCAGAATTAGATCAGCTGTGATGTTTCTGAACCTGCACTCTATTTGCTGCAGGTTTTTTTTCTCCACTTACTGCATGTGAGAGTTTATAATTTGAAGCAGCAAGGAAAATGATAAATAAATCTATCGCATTAACGGGCTGTTTCTCAGGTCATGGAATATCAGTGGTATCTGGATAAACTGCTTCATAAAGCACATTCTCTAAATGGCATTTTATTTTTTTTTTTAGGTTGGTTAAAAATGCAAAAGTTTGCCTCCCGCTTCATCTGCTATTTAATGAATGCCTCTGGTTATGAACAGCAACTTTTGACAGACCATCAGGTTATATTTCTGTCTCCATGGAGATACTTTGGATGGGAAGTGGCTGAGAAGACCTCTACCATCCCTTTCACATTATATTCTCAAGCACAATCAACGGAACTCAAATGAATCCACCCCGGGTAACTTAAAGGAGTCACTGGCTATAGCTTTAATTTTCGCTTTTACTCTCTGGAATTAGGACTTGCCCTGGAGCTCTTGTTTGAGAGATTTGCAGGTGACCCAGGGTTAGATCTTCCCATAGCAGTTAACAAATTTTCTCTTTACATACATACTGCTTTTCAAGCTAGTGATATTTTTTAATAGAAAAAATACATATACCAACAAATCATACAGTTATAATCTTTACAGGAGGCTTCACAGCAGAACATTTATTTTCTTCATACAGGAAACCGTGGATTTGAGAAGTACATATAACTTATTTTTAATCGTTACAAATGAGGATTAAGTTTTATTGAACAGCAGAAATGACAAATATTGTCTCCTACTGACAAACGACCAACGCAAACTGGCTTTGTCTCTGCTGTCATACAAATGGAAAAGGAATATGTAAGTGAACTGCATTTCCACATGGCCTTCACCACCATGGGTTTCAGTCTTCCTCTGGAATGAAAGCATGATCTTCAGACATATTTTACAAACTCTTGCAAAACGGAATGGTTAAGCTTCTGAAAGAAGCCAATGCACCACAGCCAGTAACACTGACCCCCCCACTTATTTGATCCCAACGTTCTGAACATCCCTCATCCCAGTCTGTGGATTTTGCAAATGGCAAACTCCAATCACTGTCACGAAACAGAGGACAAAAACAAAATAAAAATAATTTCAAAATAATAATAATAAAAAAGACAATTCACAACAACCTTAATATTAAATATATTCTTACAATTATATTACGCTGGTTTTCCCAGAGGTCTACAAACAAATTTATATAAAGAGATTATTTCATCCACCATTGAACTGCAGCCACTTCTCACAGAAATCTGTTTATCAGAGTTTAGTAACACAATTCAACAAAGTGGGCATGAAAAACTACATCCTGTTGAAATTACAGAGGGATTGTAAGAAGCCAACAGTAACTACTACCCTGGAGTAGGACCAAGGTGCTAATGGTAAGGTGTTCCTCAGGCAGTAGGAATGTGGAACACCAGGAGAGCCTAGAGGACACAAGGAATGATCGTAACTGAGCAGGAACAATGTCATGATGCTACCAGAAAACCCCTCCAAAACCAAAAAGATAAACATCATAGTGGGGCATCCAAGGAGGACAGTCCGGGGACATACCAAGGTTCCTCTTGCTCCATGGAGCACCGTGTCTAAGCCCAGGCACTGGATCTCCAGAGAAAGTTCAAAGAAAAGTCACAAAACCAGCCAGAAATCTAGAAAGGAGAGACTGAAAGAACTGGGGTCTTTAGAGAACCACCAATGCTCCTGCATCTCTTCTCCACATTCATTACACACACAACTACCGCTATACCCTGCAGCAACCAAAGCCTCTCAATAATAAAGCAGAGGAGCAAATCATCTAAGGAAACAAGGCAGCCTCTGAAACCAGGAGCACTGAAGATCAGTAGAAGAATAATCCATCAGGACTGTCCCCCCATCCCTGCGAGACCCTTCTAGCTTGAAAAATGTCAACGGTTAAAGCCTGCCACTGGAACCCACTCAGAAAGACCCTGAGCTTTCTCTGATTGCAAAATCAATTGTGATGGCTACACATGACAATTCTAGGGATGTCTGAAAGGAAATTACCCAAAGCAGCAAAAATTTGGGTATAGGGGTGCAGTTTTCTAACTCAATTGAGGTTCTGCGTGGGTCTGGGCAATGAAAGGCACCATGCTAAGCAATGAGCATCCTCTCCCATGTCATTTTACTGTCTAGCAAGGTAGTGTTGCATTCCCTTGGGAATTAAACCCATGGTTCCACGGGGCTGGCAGAAGAATGGCTTCTGTGGAAGAGAAACACCTGTCTAGACCTTAAAATAATTCACTCGGGCCTTTCAGGCTCCTCACTCTGTTGAGCAACCATGGCCCAGCAGAGCAGGATGAGAAGGTCATGCCTACTTCTACAAGGCATGTTGGAAACAGCCCTCAACCTCATTGTCAGCAGTTCGTGGATGTAGCAAAGAGTAAACTTTGGGACCACTAGGGTCCACCTCCAGAAGTGCCTCACAACCTCACAGACCTGTGAGGAGCAGGTTTAGAGCCACAATTAATTTTTAAGCTGTTGCAGATGCAGCCTGGGTAAGGAAACAAGCAAAATGGAGCAGGGATCTGCTGCACCCTTGCCCCTGTTCAGCTCCAGCTCCTGGATGAGTTGGGAGGAACCATGTCTCCTCCTCATCGCAGCCAAGAGAGCCTGCTCACAGCTCAGAAGATGTAGATTTTCAGAAAATCCACTAATTGCTGACAGTTTGCAAATGGACACCTAAAACAACCAACCACACAAATCAATCCTCCTACCACCATCCCTCTGCTGAGGGAGAGCCGGTCACCCAGGTCTAAGTTTTCATTCAGGCAAGTCATTCAATGGCATCAACTGTGGGAGATGACATTAGAGCTGAAAGGGACCTTAAAGATCAAGTTCCAACCCCCCTGCCATGGGCAAGGACACCTCTCACCAGATCATGTTGTTCAAAGCCCCAAAGATACTCAAAGATGTTCCCTTCCTAGCACTACAAGAACATCTCCCATTCCACAGATGCACCAACTAATGCAGGAGATGCTTACATATTTGCAAAAATCTCTCAGAAGAGATTTCAATATTTCCTCCTGGATGGTTTTTATTTCCCCTCCTGATTAAGTAGCTCTTGTGGCAAACAAGCATCATTTCATTTCAGGATCTCGCGCAGCTTTTGCAGCCGAAAGGTCTTGGCACCATCAGTCCTGTGCTGTGAAAGGCAAGATCACAGCTGCACTGAGCAACAAAAGGTCTGGTTGCACAAAGCCTTCTCCTCACCCAACGCAGATTGTGAAGGGTGATGACACGTAACTAACTGGAAAACACAAACTTACACCCTGACACACCCATGGGTCATTATCTGCAGTAGTTAATTCTCCCACTGTAGTAAAACGAAGTATTCACAGTTTTGAAGCTGGTGTTGGTGGAACCTGGTGGGAGGTTTCACACAGGACAAGGGAATAGGCATGGGACACGGCCTGGATGGAGGGTGACAAACCACAGCCCAAGCCCTGGTCCCTCGGAGCGCCTGGAATTGCCAGGGTTAGAAAGCAAAAAAAAAAATACATCTGCCTTTCAAGATCATTAGCTAATAATCCACTCTGAAACCATACTAAAACATATTCTAATATCAGTATTTACTCATAACCTACATTTCTAAGCTTGAACATATTATTCAAACATCCATTTTACATTAGAAAAAAAAAATAGACAAAAAAATTAAATTAAAAAATATAAGTGTTTTCCTACTTCAGATTCCTAGCAGATTTTTTTTTATTATTATTATTTTTTGCTAAAATCTCTCCATTTTCAAAAAAGATAACACCTCCGGAAAACCTAAAACTAAATTAAAATTTTACAGCAAGTCTCCAACAGACAAATCAAATTTAAGTTCAAACTTATTTCTGGTTAAGGAGAAAAAATAATAAAGCAAAATTTATCTGAAGTATTATTATCTGGCGAGTGATGTATGTAGTGAAACCTACACTAAGACAAAGAGTTTGGCAAAGAGTTTAAAATAACAGCAGATGACAAAATATTGTCAGTGATTTCTGGAGTACGTTATAAAAGCACAAATCTTTGCACAAATCTGTCATATTTAAGGTATCACACAATAATTTAATTCGCTATTTTGGCATTAGCATTTAAACAGTGTTTAATGTCTTTTAAATGGTGAGATATAATGACAGATGTGGAAGCAAAAACATTTCTTTCTTACGAGGAAACATGCTGTACCCAACCCTCAATTTTTCCTCACAAAATAAATGAATGCTTAAAGGATGCTGCTGTCAATTGGAAAAACAACAGTAAAACGGCTACTTTACATGCCAAGTCAAACTAAATATTTTTTTCCTTGACAACCTGCTTACATTTAAATGAAACCAGGCCAAATTTGGTCAATAGTATGGATTACATACAACAAAAAGAATCTTAGACCACGCTAATGCCGGGATCAGAAAGTAGCGACTTCATTTCAAACCACGCAATTATTTAGCAAACTGAGATACAGCAAATAAATTAATCTGTTTTCAATGGAAGCGCTTGCACAGCAGCTTTTTTTTGACCTATAATTAAATCTTACTTGTAGAAATCACAGCGAGGGGAGGATTTACTGATGAAAGGATAAAAACAAAATCTTGTAAAAATAAAATAAAATAAAATAAAAACGCAACAAAATAACCCAGCTTTGGTATCAGAAACTGGCAAATAAAATAAAATAAATAAAAAAAAAAAAAGGAAGGTTTGTAAAATCTTTTCCTGTTGAGAAAAAGAGCCGTGTCCCAAAGCTGGTGTAAGTCTGCATTGTCCCCTGGTGTCCCCGGAGCTGAACTGATTTTTGCTCCAGCCGAGGATCTGGCCCCAGCGCGGGCAGCGCATTCGGCACCGTGTGTCCCCCCCGGTGCTTCTGACGTGCTTGGCTTTGCTAAAAGTACAAACCTTTCCCTACCAGGAGGAGCAAAAAGCAGATTTCTTTCTCCGAGGATTTGTTGTTGTTGTTTGGCCAGTGTATTCTCTTATAAAGCAAACCGGTGACAAGTCTATAGCGGACGTTTTCTTGGGCTATAAAATTTCCTATTATCCACTTCTGCTTTCTTTGCGGTGGGATTTAAGGATGCCTCTTCCTTGAGACGAGTAATATGTCATGATTTTGTTGAACTAACAGGCCTGACAGTCTGGTCTCTCCCAGTCAGAGACACCGGCGCCCTGTGCTCGCACTGCTGCTAAAATGAAGGTGAAAAAAGCTGGGAGAATAAAAATAAAATAAAATAATAAAACGAAGGGGGAATCTAACTATAACTTACATTCTCTACTAATTCCTTCCCACTACTTATTGTGATGCAAAAATAAACTATATGAAAAAAGACCCTTAAATTAAAGTCTCTTACTTTCACTACATTTTGAAATAAGTTATTTGAATCCTTGGATTATCTATTTTAACAAATATCATCTTCTGCATTCATCATTTCTCCCGTCTTTTTGATCTTTTTTTTTTTTTTCTACTTATCATGTTCTTTATTTGAAACAGATTTTTAACAGATAATCTTGATGGTTATAACAATATCTTGCTTGCATTTTATTCAAATAATTCTTAAAAACAGCTTAAAAAGCCGTTTGGAATAACATCAAGCTCTCCATCAATCAAATGAAAAAATTCCGCTGGCGGTTGTATAAACATCAGATCAACTCTGATGTCTTCAAGGATTTCAGAGTGAACCATAAAAAACTCCATTAACTTCTGACAAAGAATGCAAATTAATCACAACATGGGGTGAAATGAAATTAAAGGCTCTTTTCTAATCAATGACAAGGCAGGATGAAATATTTGGTCCTCTCCGTCTTCAGGCTGCCGGGATGCTTGCTCCTCTTTTTTTCTTCCCACACCCCCCTTCCCTCCTCCAACCACCACCACCCCGCGCATCCCAAACCCAAGGTGGGAGCTGAGATTTATCTCGGGTGGGGGGTGCTTTGAGGGAGAGGAGGGGGGAAAAAACTGCTTAGCCCTCCCCAACCCTACAGCTATCTGCTTACAAGATTCACAAAACACACTAATCATCCGAATCTCAGGTGCATCCAATTTGTTATTCACACTCTCCCGGTGCCAGTGAAAAGCCTGGCGTAGACAGATGCACCAGGAACCTTAAATGACAGTTTTGGCCTCCGGAAGTGCGATCGCTACAGCAAAATCTAGTACAGCCTCCAGGTGAAATGTCTGGAGCTCCATATGGAGCAGGGAAAATTAACAACAAGATGAAAATCGCTCTAGCAG
>VXBW01001027.1:681708-721176 GCA_013400375.1 Thinocorus orbignyianus | reverse complement strand
GGTGGATTTAAAAAAAAAAAAACAACAAACAAACTTCAGGTCATTTTCATGTAATTTATTAAGCGAAGCCTGGAATTGCAGCTAAAGGATGGAAAACATTTCTCTAAATGCAAAAGTGTCTTAAACACAGTCATCATAATCCACACTTTCATGTCGCTGATTAAATCCTCGGCAGCTGAGTACTGCCGATTTCTTTGGAATATTTCCCTAATGGATGCGGCGGCCTTTTAACATCCTGCTTTGTATAAAGTTTGACTACAAGCCGAGAATATTTAGCGGGCAATTCTTTTCATTTCTCCTAAATTGCATTATCATTAAACAAGTCATTGCCCCCATCGCGTTTTTATAGAATATGCTGAATTTGAATCTATGTGATTAACTGTACGGCTCGCAGTTTGCTCAGCCGCTGCACATCTTTGGGGTTCCATCCTCAAATTTCCTGAAATATACTGTGAGGTGCCACGGCCTTTTGGGTGTTATGTTTTTTTGGGTGGTCATTATTATTATTTTTTTTTACATTTCGCTCTGCATAGACATGTCAAAGCAAAAATCACAGAAATTAAACTTTTAAAAGGAATTAGAAACTTAATTTTCCCTACACGCCTTCTTCGGACACCTAAAAAGCTGGACACCCCAGAGTGGGGTGGGTGAAAGGGGTTTCCCTTTATTTTTAAATGTTTAGGTAGGAAAAAAAATATTCAAAATAGTCTTATTTTTGTGTGTGAGTGTGCATACACCATTCCTGTTAGTTTTTATAGAGTTACACAAACACATCGGGGGAAGAATATACCCTTCAGCCCTTACGTTTGCATCTACAGAAAATCCTACAAGCATCACACCCTGCTACTTCCTAAAGGAGTTTTACATTCCAGCTAGTAACACCATGCCAGGAAAACAGCCAACACAATGATGAAAATCCCTAACAGTTCCCAAAATGTACCACATTTTAAGGATTAGTTTCCTGTGCAAACGTTTTATCGTGGAAGAGTCTGTTCTGATCATTTCTATTTGTTATTTCCCTGTTCAGATGGCTACAGATTCTGAAGTTAGCTGCACTTTCAGGACAAAAAGAATTTAAATTAAACACACCCATAAGGAACTTTCCTTACTTGAGCTGCTTAAGTGCTTTCAAGGTAAAACTTTATGGTGAACATGAGATTAAATAACCATAGTGTGACAAATAAGTGACAGCAAAAGAAATACTCATTAAAAATGTGGAAAATGAGAAGCTGTAAGTTCTGTCATCAAAATATCCTACTAAAGGCCAGGAAAAAAATAAATATAAAAATTATCCTTTAGTCTTAGTGGCATATTGCAAGAGTCCTGAGTTTCCACACTGCAATGATTCCCCCTATAAATCTTATTCATTTAAACTCAATTTACACACACCTGTCTGTCATAAATATAGAAAAAAAAGGNCGTGGCCAGCTATGACACTACATGCCTAAAATACATATTCTTCACAGCAAAATCCTTAGGAAAAGCAGTTGCTGGAAAAGCTTAATAGCTACATTTTAAAGTTTCACCTCCTCAACTCTTTTACATTAAAAAATATATACAATTTCATGGACTACTGACTTGCCAAACATTCTTTTACAAACCCGATCCGTTTTTTAATTAGCATAGCAAAAACAAAAAAAGCATCTGAAACTAGCAANATAGTGTGACAAATAAGTGACAGCAAAAGAAATACTCATTAAAAATGTGGAAAATGAGAAGCTGTAAGTTCTGTCATCAAAATATCCTACTAAAGGCCAGGAAAAAAATAAATATAAAAATTATCCTTTAGTCTTAGTGGCATATTGCAAGAGTCCTGAGTTTCCACACTGCAATGATTCCCCCTATAAATCTTATTCATTTAAACTCAATTTACACACACCTGTCTGTCATAAATATAGAAAAAAAAGGAAAAACACTTTTTTTTTTCTTTTTTTTTTCCCCTTTTTCCCCCCAGCTACAGCTGGAGACAAACAGTCCTCTGCAGGAAATTTCAGGTGTTCTCAAACATGTATCCCTACTTTCCATTTTCAGAGAGAAGTCACTTCAAGTTGTTTAGGGACAAATTCTGCAAACACACACACGATTAGCTTCAATCACTGGAATCAGCCCACTGAAGTGAGGNAAAAAAAAAAAAGCATCTGAAACTAGCAATCATGTTTTGCTCCCAGTTCAGAAAACAAATTTTTTTGCCTGGAATCATACATAATGTACGTGCTTTTAACGTCTTTCCCCAAGATCCAACACCTCTGTGGACAGAGGGTTATCTGAAATGGGACCCTACGTTTGATATAGTGCTATAATACAGCGTCTACAACCAACCCCAACACACTCCAGGAGCACGAGTGACGACGCCAACGGAGGGAGGACACTTCAGCACAAGAGCTTCTTTTTCAGTCCTCTCTCAAAGGAGAGGGCACATTTAAAAAAAAATAATAAAAATGTATAAAATATGCAAAGTATGTTCTGGTAACCAGCTACAGCTCCTCCCGTCAGCAAATATTTTCCATAGACGAGAAAGTGGGGAAAAAAAAAATCAGTGTATTACTACAAACACAAAATCTTTGCAAGTCCATAGAAGTGTCAGGAGAATTTGCTTAAAACAGCTTATAAAAATGGGAGAGAATGAGTCCCAGCCTATTATTCAATAACCATGTTTGTGAGGCATCTGCATAATCTAACCATGCATAAATTAGTATGTGTATTACAACAGTTATTTGCATAATAATAGCAAGTTAATAGATGCTTAAAGAGCACAGACCAACACCACCTTTAAATCAGACATGCCTCCAGGCACTCTGATCTGTATAGACCAAGATGCAGAAAACACTGTTCATAAAACATAGGAAAACATAAAAACCATATTCAAATAATTCATTTCAGTCCCTGGACACTTCACTTTTTCCCCTCTCCCAGGAAAAAAAAAATAATTTGAGGGACTACAGAATAGTTTGTTCCTCTGAATTCTAACATCCATCTTGCGATAAGGATTTAGAGTAATCACCAAACCTATTTCTGGATTGGTTATTTTGTTCAGAGCTTCGTGTTTTTCCAAGCACACAAAGTCAAATACGACGTGGTAACACGGGGCTCAGCGCTGGTCTAACTGTCGACAGCAAAGATGGAAACAGCTTTACCACCAACTTCAATGAAACTGAGTTAGGTCAGTGGAAAGCTAGAAAACGCCAGTATCTAAATAAAATACTAATATCAGGTCATCTTAAAAGAGCTCCCTTAAGTATCCCATTAATGCCATATTTTTGAATTGAGAAGATTTTAGACCATTGCACCATTATTCAAAACTGAAATTAAAAATTAGAATACGAAAAAGAAGTAGATACACCTTCCTGTTTCAAAAGAACTGTTGGATATACTGGATTAATTTTTAATCTCACAACACAACAATCATTAACATCATCATAATTTTCATTGTCTCCAGGGAAAGAAAATGTAGAGTTTGGAGAAGAGAAAAAGAGAGGGGAAAAAAAAATAAAAATCAATAGAGACTTCTAAATGACTCCTTCAAGATACCACTTTTCAATTTAACAGGACAGATTTATTTGTATGTGGCTCAAATGTTCACAATTGCTCTCTGCACCTTCATACATAGGAATGAATGTCACAGTGGCAAACAGCAGTAATGAACAATCTTACCTGAGGATATGGAAACCTCCCAAGAGCAAGCTGGGAAAGGAAATAATATTTGTCTAGTTATATAGATTTGCATGGAGGGCACATTTTCCTAAAGAGAGAAAAGTACTCAACTCTTACTATTGTATAAATTGGAAAATGTCAGCAGAAGGAATTCTGAAAACACACAAAGAGCTGTATTTAGAATGGAGCTGTTCACAACAATTACCCCTTGTTTCTGAATATTCCTGTATTTCTCAAGCTCTTTTGTCTGTACCACCCAGTAACACCGTTTGATGCCCAACTTCCCGAGGACTCTCTAAATTAAACCAGTTCAGCCTCAATAGCGAGGCCAACGACACTGACCTTTACTGATAATTATCTGCACCGAGCAGGTATTGCAGAGCATGCACTGAACTCCCAAAGTCCTTCCTTAACTGGCTCAGAGTGAAATCTGGGTTATATGGCTGAGATTTGCTTCTTTATCAGTGTCAAACCCAGCGAGGAACCTGGGAGAGGGGCATCGGGAGAGACATTCACACCTGCAAAACAATGCTTCGTCTTCTTCAGATCTACTTTCAATTGCGTGTGATAGAAACCAGATTTGGTGCCTGCACTGCTTTATAAATCAATTGATACCTTACTGGAGTATCTGCTACTATTAGTGTTACGCTCAACAACGGCACTACTGTTGCCCCAAGTCCATGGGTAATAAATATTCCATGATAAATTCCTTGTACAAGACTTTAGGTTTTCCCATTTGTTATCTGAACCTTGGAAATTATTTCAGAAAAATACAACTAGTTTGAACGATTTTGTCAACTATCCAGTGAGGGCCAAGGGTTTTCAGAGATGACACAAAGTCCACCAAAAGGGTCTTCAAAGCAACTCTGTTCTACCCTGCTCTCTGCATAAACCCACAGAGGAACCATGGTCAGATGAGCTCCTCTACACTCTGCGTGAATCCTGCCCCTAGCAACCTTCAGAAGAAGGTCTACCAAAAATGTTATGGATGCACTGCACATCTGCATGATAAACTAGGTACATTCATATCAGACTGAGTAACAGCATCAATACTAAAGGTCTAAGCCATCATGTCACGTCCTGCAAAGACTAAACCACTCGTCAGTGCTGGGCACAAGCTGCTTCAGGGCACAGGTATTGCCACCGATACCTGAGCTCCTCGGTGCCGTGGTTACTTGACCTGGCCAGATTGCAGCTGAGGCTATGTGCTGACCTACGATGAAATTTCAGCCTGGCTGGCAGCACAAAACTCTCCAAGTATGAAAAATAAGGCACAGACAGAGCCGTAGCAAGGTGGAGAACTGCTGGGGCAAAGACCAGTCAACAAACTGGAGTCTGACCAGTTCAGGAAAAAGGTCCTAGTACCGAACTAGCCATTTGGCTGTGAGCCTTCAGAAACACACTAACCTTCCTTCAGATCCTCAGAGGAAAGACATTCTGAAAGCAGGGCAGGTCTTGAAGCATTTGTGTATGAGAGGCATGCAAGAGAAACCCAAAGAGAGGAATTTTTAGGTGACTACTCCTAAAAGAAGTTTTGCAACAGTGAGACAGTATTTGTGCTGAAAATCTACAGATGTACTGAGTGGGTTCTAAAAGGGCTACTCTATTTGGACATTGCCTCTGAATTCTTACTGCACAGACGGGAGCTACACAGCTAAATTTCCATCCATCACTCTGAAAAATCACCCCAATCATTCCTAAATGTCTCATCAGTGGGAGTTTGCATAAAGACTGAGGAGGAGCCTTTACGATCTGCTCCATCAGCACGGTGGTGACCAAGGATCCCTGCTAGCAGTAAGAAACCAGGCTCACAAAAGACACTGGAATAGGGAACAACAAGAAGATGACAAGTGAGATCTCTTCAGGCTCTCCAAAGTGATACACCTTAAGCTAGATTCCTCCTCTGGGTTTCTTCTGTGCTTTGCCTTCCAGGTTTGCCTTTAAGACTCAAGTTTTTCGGGTGAATTCTGGCTTCCAGCTTTGTTTCTGGTGCAGTGGTGAGTGCAGTGCTGCTCTCTGCAGACAATTCATCCTCGTATCAAACCAACCTGAGCTAGGCAGGCTTGATCACCATCCTTCCTATGACTTGTGTCAGGTCCACAGCTTCTCCCAGCTCAGGGTGTCAACTCCAATCACTAACGAGTTACGCAAAGACCATCCGTTTTCTGTTATGCTCAGTCTTAAGGACCAGGAACTACTAAACCACCATTTTTTACCTTCTTTTGGAAGGTCCATCCCTAAGTTCTGAGAAGCTGCTCCAGATCCTAAGAGGCATTGCTGCTGCGAGAGCCTACGAATGCCTAAAAACACACTTAAAAATGCCAAACACTTTTCTAAAAACAGAAGTAGAAGAAATCCTGATTTTTCCAATGACTACTGACTTAAGAACAGTCATTATAACAGCTAAAGACTTGCAGGAATGCAATATTCATCCCACTGCGGAACTAGAGGATAGTCATGGCTATATGCATAGGGCATCATTCTGCAGATCTTATTTAAGCAGAAAAACAACTGCCCTGGTGATGACTTCAGCCTGAGCATTTTCCATCCTCAGTGACGGTTCCTCTCCCTGACCACCCCACGCCTCAGCAGGGGTTCTAAAGGCAGCAGAATAATTGGGGAAAGACCCATTTTCTGCCAGACATAAGTACGGGGTGTATAGACGAGCTTCGGAGAATCTGAAATACATCAAGAACAAGTTCTTTGGGGGTTGTTAAAAAAGAAAAGCGTTTCTGGGTGAAGCTGCTCCTTGCCTGAGAACTGCAAAGCAATACAGGGGTGGACAGACGATGTGCCAGTTCTGCATCCCCCCAAACCATCACTCGATTCATCAAGTCAGAGTTGTTTCCTCCCTCCAACATTGTCAAGGTATTATAAATTAAGAAACTTATCAAAGAGTATGTAATCTTCCCTGAAATAGCCTGCAGATATGTCACTGTACTAAATGTGTTTCAGATTTAATGAAGCTTTAATGTCCTTTTTAATTTTGCCTGTTTCTATATCACCAGGGGTCGAGCGAGGCAATCAGCACTCAAGAGGGTGGTTTGGTTTAAAACTAGGAAAAACTCATTTGCTTATGCGTTGCACTGTATTTTCTTAATTAAATTTACTAAGTAAAATGGTTTAAGTTCAGCCAACCAGTGACCTCTGCGTGTAGATTTAGATTTATAAATAGCGTCACAGTTAAAGTAAAGAAAAAAACAAACAAAAAACAAACAGATTAGAGCTTCACTAAAAGGATTTTCATACTCACTATCATCTCTCTCAAGGAAGTCATTTAAACATACGCAACACAAGCCCAATGTGCAGGATACTAAAAAAAAAAGCAAATTACCAAACTAATACACTATCAAAAACTTATCTCCTCTGCATTTACACAATGAAACTCAGGAACTTGTAATTTGATTTTTAAGGCATTATAACAAAAATACAGTATTTCCATTCACACTAGTTTGGTCTGGGAAATGAGGAGGATTTTATGTAGCTCTGGATACTAAGGAGGGGAGAAGGGAATGCTTAAACTTCAAGGACCTGGTTCTCATTTCCCCCTGGATGTCTTCCCACTACACAAGAATTGTAAAAACCATCATCCTAAAAAGGCCCAGCAAATTGCACTGGCAGGATGGCACAGCACTATAAATAAGAATCAGACCACATCACCAAGAAGTTTGTCAGAAGAACGCTTTCCTCCACCATTCCACTTCAGAGCAACTACACAGCTGTATAGGGGTGGGTTTTTTTGGCGGTGGTGTGTGTAGTTTTTAAAAAACTATTACTTTCTTAAGAAATAGCCCATCAGAGAACTTAAAATGCTCATCTTTTGGTGTTCAATCAGGTTACCCCCTGAAAAACGAAGTGCACTTCCAAGTGCAAGGACCTGATAGGAGCCTTCTCCCAGACAGGGACAGAGGAGCAGACGGATGAATGAGGTGGTTTTAAACCAGTACTTGATAAACTGAGATACAATCTCCGATTACTAAATAAAAGGTAGAGGTACAGTGCACGTGGGTGCTGATTTTTATCAAACTATATCTAAAAAATACATAGGGGAAAGCCAAAAGAACGAGGCAGCCAGTTTGGGTAGAGGGAGGTGCCCCAACCCCCTGTACTGAGCAGCCACAAAAGGGCCAGAAAACAGCTCTAACCTGTGCTCAAATACCCGTTTCATGTCAGATAAGGGAACACGGAATTAAAATGGCTTGTTGAAATAATGTAATTAAGAATTTTGGAACTGAAAAATGGAAATCCAGAAATCCTCTCTTTCCTTGCCTGGCCTCTGTATTGGCAATAAGAATTACCACAGCAACTCGGTCCCTATCCCCTTTGGAAAGTGACTGAGGGAAGGAAGTTCAAAACATATTTTTAGGAGACTCAGGCAATAAAGTTTCCCACTTAGATTATCATCTATGTTGTGCAAGTTGTTTTTTAATTTACAGTTATACTGAAAAGCATGGGATGTTTTTATTCTTAATTTAGACACATTCCATGTTTCTCAGCATAACTGCAAATTGAAAATAAGCACTTACAATATCGCTAGTGATCTAGCTGAAGGAGGACTTTATAGTCTGAAGTGTTCTAAAATTTGTTCTTAATTACCTCGTGCACATTTTACACAATTAAATTTCCATCTAAGGATTTTGCATTTAGATTGTGCACTGCAGTTAAACCCTCTTTTTATGGAAAAGCAGCCGCCACTTCAGAACATTCAGACACAGGAAACTTTAAAAATCAGACTTAACTACTGGATAACATAAAATTCCCCAGGTGAAATTTCATTCCAAGACCAATTTATACATTCCTAGATAGATGGCTTAAAATCACCTGAAACTCTGCAGGGTATGGACCTTAATAAATATTAAATACCTCAAAAACTACTCTAAGATTTTTCTTGCCTTCTAATATCAATTTCACTGTCCTCCTATTGCACAGTTTAAAAAAAAAAAAAAAAAAAAAAAGAATCCAAAAGGATATAACAGCAATTTACCAGCGTTAAAGTGCTTCTGAGGTTAAACTGACAACAAAGAAGAACGGAAACACAAAGCATCTTGAAGTAGGGTTTCAATTAAATGTGCAGGATTTAGTAATGCAGGCCGAAAAAAAGAGTTACAAATTAATTTAATCTTCTGCCTATAGTTTGCAGCTGCACTCCAAAGTGTCTGGGGCTTAAGAACAAAGCCTTGAAAGGCCTCAGAGTGAGGAAAGCTTCAATTTTTAATGTATAACGCCATTAGCTGATAACTTGTGGAATCTGCGACCCCTGCGGAGGGGCGTAAGCGCAGGTAACAGAGACTGATGAAGTGACATATTTGTTCATGTCTAGGACTATGAGGAAGAAGGTTATTACTAATACCGTCAGGCCCAACAGAAATATGCCCTAATAACCTTTGGGACATTCCTTGGCTTGAGCAGATGAGTTTGAGCTCTCTCTCCATAAAATATATTAAAAATCAAAGCCTAATTCGCCTTAATTAAAGATAATTAGTTTCACTTTGACTTCTTTTAAATATGAACTATAGTAAATGCACTGCAAACTAAAGAGGGCAGACAACCACGACTAAATTGCACACTTCTTCCCCGCCACAAATCCCTCGTATTACCAGGCTTTTACCACTCCGTCTTCAAAGGTGTCGCTCAGAATAGCAGCGCCTTTTCTAAAGGGGAAAAAAAAGGTGGGATGTTGGCCTTTCAGGGCCAATCTCTGGAAATTGTCAGGTGCAAAATTCGCACAAATGGTCCATAAAGATTAATGAGACTACTTGTTTGAGCAGAGAGGCTTCTGCTTATTTGTTTGCTGCATTTAGATTCAATACCTGAAGAGAAAAAGAACAAACAACACCTTAAATTTGGTTGTGCTGGTAGAAAAGTGGCTCAGCTTCAGCTGTTCTCCATCTCCACTGGCACCAGAGAGTTCAGCTGCTGTTACAAACCATTGAAATTACAGAAAAAAGCAGGTTCCACGGACAAACACTTCTACATTTTTGACTTTTTAAAAGCAGCAACAGCTCAGCTACACAGGGTAAGAATAGAGAACATTAATCTACATTACCTAATCCTATACATTCTGAATACAGCAGGGCTGGTGGTGTTCTACCCCTTAATTGTCCACTCATCTATCTCCTCAGGTAGAGGAGTCTATTATTTATTTCGCTGCCGTCCAGGCTGCCCACAGCGGCCTAAGAGCAATTGCTGAGAAACATGATACATGGAGGTCTCAACCCGTGCAAACTGTACCTAAACTTACACTTTATTGCAGCTTAGTTCACAATCTTCACCTAATATAGGGTTACATCCCAGCGCAGCAAGCGGATAAATCATCCTGGAATATTACTCCGGCTAAGTTTAGCTGTGAGTGGAGCATATGTGCTTCCGAGTCACTGAAGCAAAGGCCCATAAAATACACTAATTACTGGAAGTTATGGTCACTGAGTGATTGATCACGCTCTGCGAGGCAACTTCCCCCTTCCCAGTTCTTCTGACGGGCCTCCCCCACCACACGGCGATTATTTATTCATGACCCAACCCTAAGGCACTGGGTACCTTCACTTCTCATTCCACCACCACTAAGATGGGGACATGGCTGGACGTCATCTCCATCCTGGTGGCTGCTCAAGATGGTAGATGAGACAACGGAGCTAAGGGTGTCTGCTTGGAGAAATTGCTCAGAATAGCTCAAGGGGAAAAAAAAAAAAACAACCCAATAAAAATCTAGGCTAGCTTTTTCCTAGGAACAAGTTTCTGAAATGTAAGTTTCTGTAAAGAATGGTTAAAACTATGTAAATACTCTATGATAAGAATAATTTGAGTTACTGGGCAAAATTCCATGTGTTAACGGCCACGTGAAGCGTGCAAGGATTTGTCTGTGCAAATCACAAGCCTTGCAGTAGGGACAGCCCTCAAAAAAGTAGGGTAACAGGGTGAGGCTCTTTGCCAAAAAAAGAAAAAAAAGCGCTTTTAATTTCCTTGCATTCCTTAATCCTAACCGAAAGATGTCTGTCAGTAAATAACCACACCTGTGCAGTTATCAGTGGTCCAAGCTGTGAGACCCAAGGGCTCAGGTCTACTCTCTGTTGTACTTCATGAAACCAGAAAAAGGCCTGAAATAAAACATTTTCTCCAAAAACTTGGTTCCTTTTCAGGCAGGGTCTGGCCAAGGGCTGGGGCCACAGAAAACAGTGCTGCCCGAGGCCCTGCTGCCAGCAGAGAGAAGATACTGGCTTACAGGGACGGTGTTTTCAAAAACACTTGGCTCTTCTCTAATACTAATGTTATTTAGAGTTATTTGCAGTGATGGAATGAACACCCATCACATCCAAGCATTCCTGGTTATCAGATGGCTGGGCACAGAAGTGAAGCTTGCTTTTTTTAATTTGTTTAGAGAAGGCTGGAATTCAGTAAGGAAATAATAATAATAATAAAAAAAAGATAAATTAAAGACACTTTCCATTGTATCTGCTGAAACGTGCCCAGATCCATCCAATGCATTAAGAATTTGTTGAACTCCCAACGTAGAAATGGGGGAATGTTGGCTTAGTGATGAGCTCATGCCTTCTCCATGGCTCTGCCAGCATCAGCATCACCACGGCAAGGCCTTTCCCAGCCTCTCCTGTTTAAACATGCAAAATAAAATTCTGCTCATTCCAAGCACCAAAGAAACCAAAAGCAAGTCCAGGAGGAACCATCACTTGATCAGAAACACCTCACTTCAGCCAAGTATTTTGTTGCAATAGCCAGGCTCCTGCTCTGCATGGAGATTAAATGCAAATTTTCACCTCCCTTTTAAGCTTGACCCTTGCCACCTTCTAATGGGCTACTTTAATTAACATTCCTCCTGCCTGTACTCAGGTTAGCTTTTGACACTGTAGGTCACTGCATGGTCCTTGTCTGCTTCCAGCAGCCCAGCCACAGAGACATTCACAGTTGCCCCTTCTACCAAACCTTCACCAAGTCTGCAGTGCTCTGCTGGAACATCAAGCTTCTGGGCTGAGATTTAAGAGAACTGTCTGAAAGCAGAGCTCCTTCTCTTGCAGCACCCTCTTCAAACATGTTTCTCCTCTTTGCCTTCAAGGTCTGAGCGAGATCTCTACCACCTTCATGTGTGCTGAAGAGTCTAGGACTCCCTAGTGCTGACATCACACCCAGTCAGTGCTGACCCTGCTCAGAAGAGATGTAAGTGTGCCCAAAATGCACGATGTAAAGCACATTTGTTGGACACATACTGGTGTTCCTATATGAGAAAGCACACAACTGCTGAAAATCTGTCACACGGCTGCTTGAAATATTGCTTAGAACAGCATCTTAACACAGATGTCACAAAAAACTAGCAACCCTTGAAAGCTCTTGCATTCAGCTACAGATAGCAGAGAACTCCCATGGCCAAAGACTTAAAATTCACATTTTGGGAGTTTTAACAACTTGTTTCTAACCTTAAAACTGATACACAAACTCTTTTTGCCTGAAGGAGAGAATCTTTGCAAGAAAAGTTAATTTTAAAAGGAGGCCTGAAAGCAGCTGTTTTTCTTAGCAGAAGAGAATGAAATGCAGAGACCAGGACGTGATACAAAAGGAGGTGCAAGAAGGTATCATCAGCCAAGCACATACTCAGTTTGTAGCATAAGCAAATGACTTTCACTTTCTTCACTTCAATACAAAACCAGCTCTATCTTAGATAAAACAAGCCCTGCATCTACTGGCAAAGATCTGCAAAGCCTCAACGATCAACTCAAATCACAACTCCATTCTGTTCCCAAAACTCCCTTCTCCTCACCTACCATCTCTCCTCGTGACGTGTGGGAGAATCTGTTCCTGAGCACTGTCTTGAGAACACGCCACCGCTTCTCAGCAGCCAGCTCCAAGATGGTAAAATCCAGGAGAAAACCAAGAATCACCCTCCTATGGAAGCAGGAGGACCTGAGAACACACCAGCCCTAGAGTCCCACCAAAGCTCTTCTCACCCGGCTTGGTGTCTCTTATCCCTGGAGAAGCAGCTCGGCTGAAGGTGACAGCAGTGTACCTCCTCCTCAAATATCTCCACAAAAAGCCGCCGCTGGACAAGCGTCCTGCTATCAAAACCCAACAAGATTTATTTTCTCCCACTTCAGATGCTTTGAAGTTGACTTTCAGGTAGCAGCCACGCAAGACAGGACTGGAGTCACGTTGGAGAATAACAAGAAATAGTCAGTAACTTAATTTATCCTCCTGTGCAGGGTCTGGCTCTTGGAGGGATCGGTTACAGAGCATGCACAGCACTCGGACTCAGCCCAGTCAGCCTGGAGTGTGTTTTATGACTGAGTTATAAACCCTTGAAAAAAACAGCTTTTATAAGGAAAATGCTGACACGGTCTTCAGCGCAGTGACAGCAATGTCACTGCTTTAAATTGAACTTGCTTTGTCAACCCAAGAGCAATAAAACACCTAAAAACCTCAGGAAAACACACAAACTATTGGTGATGAAACACTTTCAAGGAGTTTTACAGATCACCTATTAAATTTATTCACTTCAAAAAATCCTGAAGAAATACAAACAAACAAAAAAAAGAGTAATAATAAAAACCGCTAGCAGCATTTCTTCTTTTTTTTTTTTTAAATTTATATTTTTTAATTTATTTTTTATGTTTGGCAAAGGGAAGACTGATCACTTTCAGATGACTCTTACTTCAAAAAGAACAACACTCACCATCTCTCAAAACTTAGGTGGGTAAGTTTTCCCATATCTAATGCTTTTCCCACTCTGCCAGTAAGTTTCTGGGGGCAGTTTGCCCAACCTTCAAAAGCAACAGTTCAGTTTCTCCTTACACCTCGCTTAGCAGCAAAGAAATTCAAGGCACTTTAAAGGCTCAGAAGAATATTAAAGAAAAGGAGATGATTTACTTTGCTGCTATTTTACGTTGTCTTATGTCAGAACAGCCCTTGCAAACTTGGTCCCAAGTGCCATTTCTGTTAAATTAATGTGCTAGAACCATGCAAGTTTGAAGTTGTAGGGACTGGAGTATTACACCACTAAGTGGAGATGACTTTAAAACCCCACAGCAAACGCTAACTTCCCTTTTTAACAGTTCCATCAACAAGAGCCTGGGTGTCTCTGCTACCAATACCCACGTCAATACAGTGTTACTTTAATGACAGTGACCTTGGGTGGCTCTTTGAGCATCTTCTTCACCTTCCTGGAGACATTTTTTCTAAGCCACTGTTCTTGCTTTCATCATTTAACACATCACTCAAACCACTTCAATAAAACAGCGATCGCGTTGAGGAGAGGTCTCGGAGGACCACATGACACACCAATTAACAAAGCAAGCAGAACCAAATGTCCATCTGGTTCTGAAGACATTGGTGGAAAGTGAGAGTGAAAGAAAAAAAGTTGAGGAGGTTTAAAAGAGAAGAACAAATGCAAATTAAAGGGTTTTTTCTAATGTTGGCTAATATATAGGGTGAAATTCATCCTTCAAATCAAATCCATGCCCAGCCAGGTTATCTGTCAGTGATCCTAAACTAAATCACAAATATCTTGGATCTACGTGGTAAATCATCATATTGCTGCTCCACAGCGAAATACATCCTTTAGCAGCAAAGGAACCAGGTGAATGCTTGCTCCACAGGACTTTTGCCTTTATATCACTCTATTCCACCCAGAATCAGGGAGAACACTACAGTCAAATCTTAATGTAATATAATCTTGGTTTAGCCCTTTGTTGGCTACACTGATTTACAGAGCACATGAGGACATTCTCTACCTCTCCCAAAATTGTGAGGGCACTCCAGCATCACCAACCGTTGAAATCTGCAGGGCAACAAATTAAGGGAACTGCATCCCCTGTGACATTGAAATTCATCTTTCTTAAAACATCCGATGAGCCCTACGCTGAAAAAACCAAGTTTTTTCCTGAGTCAAAACTGACCTCATCCTGACTGAATCTGTGGAAAGCATGGGTTTTCCTGAGTAACTGTGTTTAGGACCATGTTCTCTTTGAACTGCTTCATTGGGATAAGACATTCTCCTGGTCTGAAACTATGTTTCCAAGAAACCTTTCTAAACACCCTTGTGAACACTTAAATTCAAATACTTTGTTAGAGTTGGAAGGGACCTTAAAGATCATTGAGGTCCCTGCCACAGGCAGGGACACTTCCCACTACACCAGGTTGCTCCAAGCCCCAGCCAGCCTGGCCTTGAACCCCTCCAGTGATCCACAACTTCTCTGGGCAACCTGTTCCAGTGCCTCACCACCCCCACAGGAAAGAATTTCTTCCTCTCATCTAAATCTCCCCTCTTCCAATTTAAAACCATTAGAAGAAACCGTGATAACCCACTCTGTCCTGGCCTGTGAAGATGCAACACAGAAGTACCATCATCTTTGGTACAATAGGTGTGAAGAGGATGGAGGGGCATCCATGAACCAGGTCCTGCTTCTTACTCCTATGGATTTTTATTAGAGGATTTTGAATATTTTCAGATGTTTTCTACAGAGTTTCTTTCTATCCAACTGAATTTAACACAGTAAGAACAAATCCATTCTAAATACAGCCAACAAATTTAGCAACAGTTAAAAGCATGTGCATATAGAGGAGTGTACAAAGACTAATTAAAATATTTTACTGTTAGATTTCACATAATTCTCGCGATGTGTACACAAAAAGGACAGGTATTTGCATACCTCCATGAAGGAAATCCCTAGACTCCAAACGTCCGAATGAATTCCATACTGTTCTCCTGAAATCCGCTCAGGCTGCAAAGAGATAGAAAGAGACATCTTCTTGAGTCCAACAAGCAAACGTACGCTCTTCCTCCACAAAAGCTAGCCCAGGGCAAAGAAATTAACTGAAAAAAACCCACAAAGAAGCTTAAAGCTCACTAGTGACTCTGGCAGGGAGCAAATAAAGAAGCTGATGGCTCGTACGGGCGCAGCGAAACATGAGGTGGGGTTTGTGAGGCCAATGGCACAAACACCTGCCGTGACACCCAGAGAAAAACCCAAGGAAAACAGGCTCCCAGGGCACAGTCCAGGGTCTGGGGAGCAACCCTGGCTTAAACCAGCAAAGTTATTGAAGGCAAAAGAACCGATGGAGTCACATGCCAGTGATTTTATTTGATATACTTTTAAATTCCATTGTTGACCCATAGAAAAAAAATAATACAAAACAGGGGGGACTTAACTCAAAAAAACTATTAATAGCAAGTTTAATGCCTCATGAAAGGGAATGCTGTAAAATATAACTACTAGTTTTTACTTGAAAGCTACAGTTTAAGCATTTCCAAGGTCAAGTACAGCATGAAATGCAACAATAAAAGGCTCCATGAGACTTCTCTCCCCACTGTGCTGTTAATGCACCTGTCGAGCCCAACCACCTACCAAGCGCTGCCGGTATTTTTAGTCTTTAATAATCCAGAGACCATTTTTTAGAAAACAACCTCCCAAATTAGTGCCAGTCCAATGTGTTTTCGGGTGTTTACTCTGCTCTGCTAATCCCAGGTCAGGAGCTTTTATCACAGCGTGAACGTTAAGTAAAAGAGGGAACGCTGCCCGCGTTATCTTTGAGGACAGCCTTCCACAACCTAAAAACCCACCCCAGAATGGAACTGGAACAGCATCTTTTTGACCCAGCTTCATTTATTTTGAGCTCAACAGTGACCCAAAAGTCTTACTTGTTTTTATTTTAAAGTTCGTTAAGGCAAGGCTTCGTTAAGCATAGTTAGCCTAGGTCAGCATATCTGAGAAATATAAGGGATGCAATTTTTAAGCATCATTTTCTATTGACAAAGATCCTCATTCCTTGGTCTCAGATGAGACCCTGGCCTTTCCTGAGACCCCAGAGCAGATGCATAACTCAAACATTAAATCCTTAATTCTTCCCTTGTAACAGCTCAAGTCTTGAACAGCAGCTTCCATTTAGAAATCACGCATTCACAGAGGATTGCGGCAAGCAAATCTCTGACATATTTAAACAAAAAGTCCAGTCACATGAATTAAAATGCATGGAAAAGATGAAAATCAGAGTAACACATGCATAAAGTGAGGTGTGTGCAACACAGGGACCACCCTAAGGATACACAGCTCAAAAAATAGCTTCTCTTGAGAGTTCCTACTAGTGATTATTTTTTTAATTCAATTTTTTTTTATGTACTAAAATGATTTTATAGAAAATGTAAGCTGTTGAAAATTTTAATTTTGCAACAATAAAAAGCTTTTTTGCCTATTTTGAACAGAAACCTCACTTTTTTTTAATGGCTTCAAATTCACTCCCAGTCTGCCAAGTAGGCAGACAAACCAACGCTTATGACCTCCATTACTTTTTGATGACCAGACTATAAATTTGATGACGACAAACGACTCAGAAAGTAAAAGAATTTTAACACACAAAATCAGATCAGGTGCCATTTAGCTGAAATTTCCCTTTTCCAGTTAATAGATGAAGGTGTCACATTCATTCATAAACAATAAAATAAACCCGAGTAATTTATTTAATGTACAACTAGGAAAGAGAATGGTAATCTCGATTTGCATGCTAAAAGCGTAATACAATTTAGTTCTCGGCGTGCTCTTAAGCAGACCTAAGAGGAACAGCTGAGTTGGTAAAGTTGATTAATCTGAACTGGTTTGTCTGATTCACTGATTTCTCCAGTTCTTTGAGAAAATGGAGGCACAGAAATCAGCAGGCCGATCTACTCGCAAAAACACTAACACATAAGCCCAGAATATTTTTTCCCTCTTTTGTTTTCTTCTTTTGAAACATTTCTCTGCACATAATATTCCCATGACACAGGACAGCCCAAGTCCTTCTAGGCTGGTGACACGAGTATTTCAGAAGCCACATAATGAGTATACCTTGACTAGAAAAGCACTTAGCAAATAAATGGACACCCTGGTCTGCTTCCTTCTTACGAGAAAGTAAGGAAAAGCGATTAAAGGTCATGGATTTCTCTCTTCTCTTTTCTGAGGTTTGAAAAATATAAGGATCAACCACTTTGTATTGTTTGACACTACTTTTTTTTAAAAAAAAAGCTAACACTTTATTTTTTTTTCATTAATATTACGGCATGAATGGTTTGCTAAAAGAACTTTGATGGCCAAAAATAAAAGACAACAGTTAATATACCGCTCTAAACCGAAGCATTAGGTTTTCGCAACTGTTAAGTGGAGAACTAAATTAATTAATAATCAAATTGATCTAATGGGAAATACACACTAACTTTCCCAGTTTACTTTCTGACTGGCTCTTGTCACCCTGTTAATCCCGATGACAGAAATGCCACATGCTCGTTGTCAGGGCAGCCAGAACTGCTGAACCCAAACCCCACATCCCAGGGATCAGCAGCAGCTACATCTTCACACAGGCTACATCTTCAGGACACAGTGCTACAAAAGCAGCACTCTGATCAAAATTTATATAGAAAAGTGAAATGTACCAATGACATGATATATCATAGAACCACAGAATGGTCAGAGTTGGAAGGGACCTTAAAGATCAACAAGTTCCACCCCCACTGTCCTGGGCAGGGACACCTCCCACCACACCAGGTTGCTCCAAGCCCCACCCAGCCTGGCCTTGAACCCCTCCAGGGATGGGGCAGCCACAGCTTCTCTGGGCAACCTGTTCCAGTGCCTCACCACCCTCACAGGGAGGAGTTTCTTCCTAAGATCTCATCTAAATCTCCCCTCTTCCAATTTAAAACCCTTCCCCCTTGTCCTGTCCCTCCACTCCCTGACCAAGAGTCCCTCCCCAGCTCTCCTGGAGCTCCCTTCAGATCCTGGAAGGCTGCTCTCAGGCCTCCCCAGAGCCTTCTCTTCTCCAGGCTTAACAGCCCCAGCTCTCTCAGCCTGTCCTCACAGCAGGTGCTACAGCCCACTAATCATCTTGGTGGCCCTTCACTGGACCCATTCCACCAGGTTCTTGTCCCTTTTCTGTTGAGGACTCCAGAGCTGGACACAGTGCTCCAGGTGGGGTCTCACACGCGCAGAGTAATGGAGGAGAATCACCAGATGCTGGTCACGCTTCCTTTGATGCAGCCTATCATATATACTACTTCACATGACACAATATGCAATTTAATATATTATTATGTAATATTATCAGTCTGACTATTTTTAGCTTCCAATTTACATGGCAGCTTCACGTGTGGTCAGGGATCACAAAGCCCACGAGATGCCTACACACGCCTAAATGCTTCACTAAAGCTCAGGCTATGAGCAGGAGTTCCCAACCTGTGGCCACCATCGGGCTGTCATGATCTGCAAAGAGCGGAAAACTGCTTTTTTAATGTTGAACCGGCTCTCTTCTTTGTTCCCAGTTGTTACAAAAGAGTAAAGGCAACAAAAAATTCGTGAAAAACATTTTGCCAATATCACTCTTCCCTATCAGCGAGAAGCACAAGTGTCTCAGAGCTAGTGGGTGAGCACAGGTAGGAAGGGAGTGAGATCGAACACAGTGCTCCAGGATTAAGACATTTAGAATTAAGACACAGCTTATGCTGGGGATAGGGAGAGGTGAAGTTTGAGAATTGATTTAGAAGGTATCCTGCATTACACAGAAGATGACTGGGAACAACTACTTCTATTTAAATGTAATTCCTGCATAAATCCACTTACCGCCATATAAGCATTTGTTCCAACATACGTCTTGGCTATAGAATTCACCAGCTATCAGACAAAACAGTCTGTTAGAACAATATAAAGATAATGTGGAAATAAAATGGGCAATTATTCCTCATTTAACCTACAATCATCATTCCTATAAATCAACCAAAAATTATGTAAAAGGGAACAAATTTATCCGCGAAGGCATTAAAAATGATTAAATCTCTCTTTGGTTGGGAATGAAGAGTTCCAATTTAAACAGGCGCTGCGTTACAGTTTATGGCAGATAACCTTAAACAATTCTGTTAAACAGGATGCTTAGAGCTTTTAGTACCCCAAACCAGTCTGATATATAAAAAGTCAATTTGGAAGTAGGATTGAGCGCGCTCATTTGTCAGTTAGCTGGCTCAAGCAGTGAATAAAGCCACATTCATCCCTTGAATGCGAGGAGCACTAAATACGCTGGAGGGACAACAGACTCTGACAACTTCTAATACAGGGCTGACCTTCTCTTTGGTCCTCGTGTTTGGCTGAGAGTAAAGGTGCTGAAATTCAAATCAACATCACAGCGAGCTCATGGGTCACTCTCCCAGAAGTTCTCCAGGGAGGCCCAAAATGGAAATTAATTAAAATTTGTGCTGCACATTGTAAAAGCCCACCACTATTGTTACTCCCAATATTAATTTTTATTGTGGGCCAGTTGGGCTCCCCAGACACAGCTCTCGTTCTGCCCTCCCTTTTGTCTGGCCAAAACGCTTTCATATCAAAGCTGCATATCAATGAAGTTTGCTATTCGTAAGTAGTAATTACAATATCAGCAGTTTTTACTGTCATTAAACAATGAACAATCATATTCAGATGAAGAAAAGTCGCCCAGAGATTAAAAATGAATAGGGCTGTCCCAGCAGAGGGGAACGAGCCGCGGGGCTGCTTGTCTGGCAGCCAGGTGACAGGGACATTAGAAAGGGAGGTGGCAGAGACCCGGAGGGGGAATTACCTGCGTGCTCACCCCGAAGTCACACAGCTTCACCTGGCCTCGGGTGTTCACCAGCATATTAGATGGCTTCACATCTGTCGAGAGGAAAAAATAAAACCAACCTGTGTTATCTCTACTACCCTCGATCCCTACCGCATGCACAGATTGCTGTGAATATGGGCACGATAGATTTTAACAAGAAATATCTCAAAGATCTACTTCAAATGCAACCTCTGGTTTGTAACAGCAGTGCAGATGACACTATATCTGTACCTCACAAATGCTAATCATCCACCTTATCAAATTTGCGGGTGACACCAAGCTGCGGGAGGGACAGCAAGAACGCTGGAGGACAGGACCTAGAATTCGAAGTGATTGTGAGAAACTGGAAAACCAAACTGGAAAACCAAGCTGAAATTCAATGGGGATGAATGGAAGCACTATATTTAAGCAGAGATTAATCAATTGCATAAATATAGGATGAAACAAGTCTGCAAAAAAGGATCTGCAGGTTATGGCATGAAGGGGACATGACGGAGAGGGACCAAACTCTGTCACCGCACGATGCAGGACTAAGCCAAACGTGAGGGTGCAGAGCAAAGGCTGTTTGAGTAGGGAGGGACAGACAGCCTGCTGGTCTTCCAAGGTTCATCCCAGCCCTGAGATTCTGTATTCCACCACTGCCGTTAACACTGTCCCCCCTCTCCTCTAACAGCCCTCGTTTAATTCTACCTTGTGATAGGAGCAGATTTTAATGAAGACTGCAAATGTGAAGCATCCCATACACGCGCCTGCTTGTAGAACACGAGCAAAACCCAACATCCAGGCGCATTTGAGCCTCCTTCACCTCAGGAAGATGCAGAGAACAGTTTTGCTCTCGTGCTCACCATTAGCCAAAGTTCCTGGCTTCCACCTCCACGGCTTCCGCTGCATAAAACCAGCTCTCATTTCACCCTTTCAGAGCTTTTAGAGGTTACAAATTGATTACTGATCCTGCTCTAGCAAATAAAATGTCAATGTAGGTTGTAAAGCGAGACCATCAGTGTAAAGATCTTTGTGCTGAGCCTCCCCTTGGCCCCCAGCGCCAAAAGAAGTTGGGATATTTGTGTCTCATACTGTAAAATCCATGTGTAACAACCAGCTTGACCGGAGCGCAGGAAACACCCGGCATCTTCCTGTTCCAGCAACACCAGTTGCAAAGCACAATGTGCTGGCTTAAACTGGGGAAGATTAGAGGCACAGTGGCTTTGCCTAATCACTGCTTTCTTCTGTCAAAATGGATTAAAAGTAATAGCTCGTCTCCCTGCCTTCTTTAAAAGTGAGCACTAGTTGGGCGCAGATGGATGAAACCCAACAAGAAAAGCATCTAATTTTGTTTATCATTAAGTTTGCCTTTCTTCAGCAGATGTTTCCTGGTACCGCAGCAGCTCGCTTAATTTGTCTCCGTAATGTAGAAATGTATAACCTCAATTAACAAGCCGATTAAATGCTTTCCTATATTTGAGCTAAAAATCCAGTTTAAAAAAGGGGAGCACTCGATATGACGATTTATAGCTTAAGTGGATCTCTCTGGTTTCAGGTTGGTATCAATACCACCGATACGTTTTGCACTTTTCACCTCAAAGCCACGCCAAAAATCAGTCACAAGTGTCTCCGTCACGTCACAGCACTGACAGACCCAGCGTCCGTACCGTGATCTTCATTCCACCTGCAGGAATTCAAACCCCGTGCTGCATTTTTGATGGATTATTCACCCGTTCCTCGGGAAGAGGAGACAACACACCACTACGGAGCGATCCACACAGCCACAAAATCCCCCGGCACAAGGTTTTTAGGGATACGTTTTCCAACTAAAACTTCAGGGAGACTCAAATATTTGCTTCTGGCAGCCCGTGAAAAGCATGCTCCTCTCCTCTCCGGCGTCGAGCGACTTTGCTAAATCTAAGGAGACACGCCGAGTCCATCAGCAGGCTGTATCCCGAAATCCCAAGGAGAACAGCAAATTGCCCAGTAATCCTGTTTAACCTTCTTTCTAAAAATATGGCAGCCAATAGAGCTCCCTCGTTACCAGGCTCGCGCTGAATTGTAACGAACTACGCAGCAGATGCAATTACACAGCGAGAAAACGCTCACGTTGTGCAGCCCGAATCCAGCTGTTTCCAGTACTGACGCTTTGAAAACTGCAGCAGAACAAGAGGCTCTTGCTTTTAATTGCAAAGGATGTAACAGAAATAATTAATCATGAAACAGACAAGAGAAACATCTTGGTGCGGTACGGCTGGAAATAGGTTTGTGGGGTCAAGACCAGATCAACTGCATTATTTTTTTAACAATGGAAGAGTCCTGTGACTCTGAGTGAAGGGGCTGGACAAGCAGAAGGATCTCCAAGTATGAAACACCACATCCTCATGGATAGAAATAATGAGGCAACACCCAGGAAATCAAATTTTCTTTCTAGGACTCAACTATGAGTCGTGAGCTCAGAGGAAGAGGCAGTGTGGTCTCCAAGAGTAGCCCACAAGTCCTTGTTCCTTCAAGATGACCCGTTACAGAATCACAGAATCTTCATGGTTGGAAGGAACCTCTGAGATCATCGAGTCCAACCATACACATAAAAATAAAACCCCCAACAAAAAAAACCCGAACCCCACAAAACAAATCACCCAAATCAACAATCTCAGTCACCAGAGCATACCCTGAAGTGCCACCTTTCTGAAATACCTCCAGGAATGGGGACTCCACCACCTCCCCGGGCAGGCCCTTCCAGTGCCCGACCACTCTCTTGGTGAAGTCATTTTTCCTAATATCTAATCTAATCTGCCACAACTTCAGACCATTTCCTCTGGTCCTGTTGTTACTCACTTGGGAGAAGAGGCCACCACCCACCTCTCCCCAACCTCCTTTCAGGGAGCTGTAGAGGGCAAGGAGGTCTCTCCTCAACCTCCTCTTCTCCAAACTCAACATGCCCAGTTGTCTCAGCCTTTCTTGATATGACACCAGAGGAAGCCACCACGTCACATCTGTCCCCATCCCACTAGGGCTACCTGGCTCCCACCAAGGAAGAGCCCAGGCTCCATCCTGCTACCACCAAGCGTCGCTGGGGATCTGCAGACCCTGTCTCCCCTTCTCCTCTCCCACCTAAGTCGATATAATTAAAAAACCATCTGTCGTTCATTAAGCGTTGCTTGATCCTAAGATCCTTCCTCAAACAAAAGTTAAAAAAAAACCAACCAAGGAAGAAAATCCTAAAAGAAAATAAAGCAATCAGGGTGTTAAGAAGGGGAAGCCCATGCAGGTTGGGGACTCTACTGAGCAAACTGCAGCCAAACAGTCACTTGCCAACAACCACCACGCTCCGTCCTCGCAGCAGAATTTAACCAGCCCAGCAAACAGGAGATTTAAGCAACTATTTGCTCTGTATTCCAATGGACGTCTTGGTTTCCTCAAGACAAAAAGGAAGCGACAATCCCAGACAAAAATGTCACTTCACCAAATATCTCACATTGCAAGTGGGGAGAAAAATCACCCAATCAGTAAATTAGCCTTTTTGTTTCATAAACCGCTTCAGTTAATGGGTTAAACATTTTTTGGTTTCGGAAAACAAATGTGCATAAATAATGTTCTGCACCATCTGCTTGTGATTAATACTACTGTTTAGAAGTGAAAGAATTTAAACAAGAGCCAAAAGGGGTCATTATGCTCCCATTACCAGTGCTTGCTTAATACAAATGATTTCTATGAAGCGTCATTACAGAGGATGAACAAGTCCTCTTTATGATAGATCTGCCAAAGTCATTTCACCTCTCTGCAAACAAATGGGACCTCCAAGCTCTTACTTATCAGTAAACAGAACCGTCAGAGGTTCAGCTTTCCCAACACCAAACATCTCAGTCACTTTGTTTTATTGAAAAGCAAACAGCTTAATGACGGTGGGGAAGAAACGCCAGATTTTTAAAAGCTGTCTCTTGACTTCTTCCGTCTTTTACAAACAGAAAGCCGTGATACATCAGGTTCAAGGGAGACGAGACACAAAAGCACAATTTTAGCTGCAGGGAGCTCACAGAACGTTACTGTTAACAAAGTGAAGCTGCTGCAAGAATGAAAATATTTTCTTGCCATAACGACCTCACCAACACGCTTTTTGCAGAGGCCAGCATTATTTTTTTTTAAATAAACCTAAGTACTCCATGAGCGTGCGTGTACGTGTTCGCCTTTACACACGGACACAGGAAGGTACATGTGTACATCTGTATGCACCTGCCCTGCTGCTAATGTTTGTACTTCATTATAGATGCCACTAATTGTGACTAATTCTCACAAGGCTAAAAAAGCAGGGGGAAAAGCCAAATGCACACCTTTGGTGAGCTCCTCAGCAAAACTCCAGTTCCTGCTGAGACAATGGGATGAAAGGTGATGGTTTTACACGGGAAGAGGGGAGACTGAGCTGAGAGGTGGGGAAGAAATTCTTTGCTGTGAGGGTGGTGAGACCCTGGAACAGGTTGCCCAGAGAAGCTGTGGCTGCCCCATCCCTGGAGGGGTTCAAGGCCAGGCTGGGTGGGGCTTGAAGCAACCTGGTTTGGTGGAGGTGCCCCTGCCCAGGACAGGGGGTGGGACTGGATGATCTTGAAGGTCCTTTCCAACCCAAACCATTCCATGATTCTATGATATTGCACCAGAGTCTGTCCCTACCAACCAACACACCTCTGCACCAGGCACCTTCTGTCAAAACAAAGGAGGATTTGAGCATCTTTCTAAGGGAATATTTCAGGAAAAACAAGATGGTCTGAGTGACGTCTGAGTGATGCACAACCCTCCCTCCCTTCTGCCACAGCCAGCCACGTGACCAACAGACAGTCCGGGAAGATCTCCAGATCATCAACTCTGCATAACCTCACACATCACAAACCAGAAACCACTTCCCAAACTCCGACATAAATTTAAAACCTAATCAGAAGCCAACATCCCCAAACTATGGAATATGCTCTGGTCCCCGGTACACAGTCAGGCGTACAAATACAGATCAGTACAATTAAACACAAGCGGGTAACATTTATTTCATACATTGCTTTTAATAAGGAGGTGTGAACAGATTAAAAAAACCCACCAGATTAAATGCATACGGTCTATACTTATTCTTGAACTTAACAGATTTCGGTTTGTCTTTATACAAACTTTGACTTTGTACATGATTAGACTTGTTTAATTGCTAATTCTGTTTTAAATCTAAGTTAATTTCTCATTACCCTTCCATTTCTACTTCTTATCCTCTGGGGAAAAGAGCACACTTATCATTGGGACATTCTCACATCTTCCAAAGAAGTGCTGTAGGTGTTAATCTTATGTTTATGTTTGATGTGGGTGTGATGGCTATGACTACAGCGTTGGGTTTATTAATATGCATGGCTATCACCTCATTAGTTGCAAGGCTTGTTTTGAAGTTAAGCTGTAATATTTGCTGAAATGTCTGATCTGCAATAAAAGACTTGCTCATTGTTCGTTTCCTTTGCTTTATTCCACGCTCTGCTCACAAACCCTGGGCTGCTGCACTGCCGTGCACGGCTTCTTCACCGCGATTGCTTCTCCACCTTCGTTACCACCGTGGTGGAGATTCTTGACTTCTCAGCCTACGTGAACTTCCTTGCCTGGTCTGCTTTACGTGTGACAGCGAGGAAGTCAGGGTTACATTCTCTTTCGTTTACCTCTGATGCATTAAAACCAGTGGTGAGCTGAAGGAAATCACTTAGAGAAACAGGCATCTTCCTTTCACTGTATTGCTCCACACCTGTTTTTAAGATAGAGAAGCACACACACATTCTGGATCTTAAAAACGGGTCCAGGGTTACACCGAAAACCAATCCCTTGAGGGAATTCTGCTGGATGTTGGAATTTTATCTATCCCCTCCGTGGCATTTTGCAGTGCTGTTTTCACTTTGGTCAATCCAGCAACAGACCAAGGCCAGAAAAAGCTGAAGAGTGATGAAAAATCAGTTTCTGCGCTTTTCCTGAGACCAGAGCAAGGACCAAACATAATTCATCAAAACCTCGGAGCTGTTCTTCAATCAAGGCAGTAAAGCCCATGCAGAAAGGGAGATTCTTTTTTTACCAAGAAAGCAAAAATCACAGCCAGGTTCTAAATTTACAACAAAATGATAATTCTAGTATTTATGCTTGACCTCAAGGCTCTCTCCAAATCATACTGGGTAGCTGGCCAGAATCTTTAATGAGAAACTTAAAAATGAAAGAAAATTTTCAAACCTGCTTTTTGTTTTTGGGCATTACAAAAGCATGTCAAAGACTGTGTAGCCTATACAGACTACACAGACATAGATATACAGATACCCAACCAGGGATGTTCCAGCTGCTTTTTCTTTTATATCTATATCCAGATTGCTCACCCTCTTGCTCAGAGTGGATGGAGTTGATAAATCTCTGCATCTGGCAACATTCAGGCTAGTAGGTGAAATCTTTAAACCATCACCAGAAAGGAAACCTCCCCGGTAACCCATGGCTGCACCAAGCTGGCCGTGGACTCTGGGTTATTTCTGTTCTTTTAATCAGGGTCAAATTCACCAGCAGCCTTGGCATTTCACTCGCTCACCCTCTAATCAGGGGTAACAAAGCCAGGTCCTTACTTGATCTCACTCTTCTGGCCACAGCCCTCTTTCTCCCACCAAAGAGCTCTCACAGGATCTCACAGGAAGACGATGCTGTGAGATGAAGGAGGAACACAAGCCGATGTCCCGTTGCACAGCCACTCGGTGGACCAATATACAAAGGAAAGATCAATGTCCTCCTCCACCACAAAGGTTTCCACAAAGGCCTGAGGAGCTCTAAGGGGGTGAAGGGCCTCAATACACACCAGGAATCAGCGTTTCCCATTCTCTTGATCTCCCCACTCAGCACAAGAGTTTTCTGGACACTCAAGAGGTGCCCAACGCCTTCCACCCATCACCCCAGGACAGCAGGTGCCAACCCCAGGTGTTGCTCCTCACCTTGCCAGACCCTCACACCTACTTCTCACCACTCCAAAACCAGGCACTGCCACAGAAGAAATGTTCTCACCTATTGGGTTTGCAACTTAGAATTTTCTACACTTCTCTTTCAATCACAAATGATGGCGGTTACTGCACCCTCCAACTGTGCAAAGGGGCTGACTGAGCAGATGGGTTAAATTAAACAGTATCGTTAGCAACATTAGGAACCCGAACAGTTACTTTCACTTTAGAAACATTATAAATGTAATGAGTTTTTTTTTTTTTTTTTCCTTTTGGGGGTGGTGTTGGTATAGGGGAAAAGGTTTCTTTGTTCTTTACACAGTACTTCCCACTGTTTCCAGAACTGACATCGCTTTTGAAAGTTCTACTTTATCTGAATTAACTTACCACAACTGATAAATTTTTAACAAAACGTAACAACATTAAAAAGCAAGAAATAAACAAGAAGTTTTAAAAATCAAGGTTAGCTTCAGGAAGGAGAATAAACTGCAAAACCCCAAAATGGCTTATGTCCAAGCAGGTTTAAAGCTCCTTTAACTATTCCTGATGATGTTAGAGGACAGCAGATCACAGCTTTAGAGATGTGAGACTCTAGCAATGCTTGAGGCTTTCATGTGAGATTTCTGAAGTACCTAAGAAAATTAATTATCTATATTCTATTTCTAATACTAGTCAAACAACTGGTTTTCCTTGCTGATTTTTCCACTGGGCACCTGTTTGTAATTCTTAAACATGTAAATCTCTATAAAATTCATTTTTGTCTTCAATCCTTTTCCTTGTAGGGGAAGAGGGAGAGCAATAAAAGAGAACAGCAGTAAAAACATATTATCAGAAAATCTGCAAAGTTAATGAGTAAGATTCATTCTGCATTACTCCACTGGAATAAAACCAGATGTTGGTGTGGTCTACTGTCTCTGTAGAAAATGCTGTTAAAATAAAATAATATGGTATTTCACTGCAAAACAGAAAACATCTGTTACTCACCTCTGTGTAAAATCTTTAGACTCCATAAATAGGTAAGGCCTTTCACAACCTGAATATAAAAGAAATTACATATTAAAGATTCCTGGTAAGAAACACAACAGAGCTCAGCTGGCACGAGGCGTTAAAGAGCCAAGTTCCAACGAAGAACGGAGCCAGGACCACGAAAAGTGGGAACAAAGTGTCCCTTCCAAAGGGCTGCTGGACCCAGACAAGCCCCTGCTGTGGATGAACAGCAAATGGGTTCTTTCAGAACACAGGAATAAGTTCCTTCCCAAGATCGCTAAGTTGAATTTAACTGAGCTTATACTGAATTCCTTCGGGCATTTCAATGTATTTTTAATTCATCTGTCTTCACTGGGCGTTAAAAATCATGAAATACTAAGTCTTGCAACAAGAGCAACCCAATGAAATTACAGGCCAGAAAACAACAAATTCTCTAACAGCCTCTTCCACTTCACCCTCCTTTTCCTTGAACTAACAAGATTCAACAAACTTATTTCTACTTCTGCTTACTTTTTACCCCAAGCAGCTCTGCTGTCTCGCTCAGCTTTTTTAACAGAGCAAATCTTTTTTGCAAAGTTTCCGTCTATGAGGTGACATTTCATTCATTTTCCTGAGACACTCTTTGTGGACCTCCAGAACAAGAAAGCATTTCTGCTGTTTGTAAAGTTGCATGAGTTTTGCAGATAAAACAGTTACATTATTTTCATTGTCCAAACAGACCAAAATGAAATTCCTTCTGTTGCAGCAGTCAAGCAGAAGCGATAAAATTCCTACAGAGCCTCAAAGCAGGCAGCAGAGTCATTTTCAGCCTAATTTTAAAATTTAGGCTGTTACCAAAACCAAAATCAGTGGAACCCGAATCATAAGTGCAAATCATAATCTCGGATCCCCAAGTAAATTACTGGAGGTGGCAATTCCTCAGCGTTAAACTCGCACTCCATCCACCCAACTATCTCCTGGCCTGATGGTAATTACCTGTAACAAAAAGCCTTAGTCAAATTCTGCCTGCCCAGCAGCGTGGCCTTGCTCACATTCACCTTTCAAAAAGCCAAACTGGGGAATTCTACTTACACAGCATTTTGACAGAAGAAAGGGGGGGGGAAAGAAAGAAAAGAAGTATTGATGCAAAAATAAAGGGAGTGCAACATTTCAGGCTGCCTCCAATGGTGACAGTGATCTTGAGAATAGTAAGCTGCTTTGATTATTAAACATATATCTAGACTATTTAAAATATTTTAAATGGTTATAAAATTATTTGAATTATTTTAAAGGATGTATCTGTAGGAAAAACGGGCAACACTTCATCTGGGAAAGAAATCAACAGCTGTGAGTTTTTAAACATCTTTATTATGGAAGATGCTAAATAAGCAGTTATAAAAGACATAGTATCAAACAAACTCTCACGTTCAGATCCTCTCAGCACCCGTCTATAAAGAAATGAAAAGAGTTTTTCCCTTTATCCTGGGCTGCAAACATGCGCAAGGGAACCCTCCGAACGGACTAACCCCGTGTAAAGCACCGTTATTCACTTACCTTACATTTGCCTATTAGGGAAGGACTCTTAAGTAGTAAATATGATTCTAAAACGGTGCTGGAATAGAGTATCTTTTGATTGAACATCTAGCAGGAATTATTGGTATTCAGTAAAGTAGGTTTTACAACAATGACTTGACAAAGCCTTGACACAAAAAGTACTTCTACCTGCTGTCAATCACTCACTCTTTTGACAGTTCAAGTGCACATCCTTTCAGGGAGAACTTCAATCAACATTAGCACTCAAAATACAGAGCACAATGTCACCGCTTCAGAAATTGAAGTGAAAATAAATGTGTGAAGTGGCAAGCAAAGGTAGGAGAGGTTTTACACGGGCAGACCCAAATAAGTACCCATCGGTGTGAAAACGGGAGTGACCGCAACATCGCTTTGGGGTTCCCGAGATAAACTTTCCCTTTGGAAGAAAAAAACAACCACCAGCCCTTCACACAAATAAAGAATGAAGGAAGAAGTGAGATTTCCCCTTCTCGTTGACACTGCCTCATATATGAGCAACCAGGATGAATTTCAGGATAAAGTCAGAGACCCCTCTAGCATCTTGGGGACCCAAGTCTCTGCAGCTCTACCTCTCTCTTAGAGCTTTACTCCATCCTGGAAAAAACAGCGCTTCTCCACAAGCTCTGGAAAACACTTTCCTCCTTTAAGGATTTGTTTTCACCACCTTGCTTTACTTGCAACGTTCTGTCTTTCAACCCCAAACGTCCCCTCCACCTTTTACTCCTCAAAAAGAGAACCAAGAGAGAAGAGCATCGCACTGGGCAATACATTCCCGCTATTTCAGCCTGGAAGCTGACTGTGGTATCTCAATGAAATTAGTAGCAACACGGGACTATCCTTTTGGCTAAAGGTTGTCAAGAAAGGGGCTGATCCCAGGTTGTTCAGCCCCAGCCCACGGAGATCAAAGAGTGTATGATTGGGTGTTTGATTGAGCAAGTGGAGCTTGGGGGCAATGCGCTCCCCTCGCCATCTCCTGTTGAGCAGACACAACTCTTGTTCTAGACCAGCTGGAATTTCCTGTGAATTTTGTGCTCATTGCTGTGAGCAGGACAATCATTTTTAAGGACTGCGAGCCCACTGCTTTCCACGATGATTGAATTCATATAACAAGAAAGGAAGCAAGAAAATAATCAAGTCAGGAGAGGAACACTGGGATTGCTGCTAAATGTCTCTATCTGCCCTCATCATTTTCCTCTGGAAATGGCTGTGCTTAAAAACTTCTACAAATATAACAAAAGGGTATTCTAATTAACAGATGTGCAGGTCACACGTAATATTAAGCAGCCTCAACAGACTAATGCATTGTACGTGTCTCAGGAGAATAAAAGACAAATGACTCTGTGTACATGGTGCAAGGAAGGTAGAAAGAGAACATACAGAATCAGGGAAAAAAATAAAGACTATGGAAGCTCCAGATTTTGTCCACAAAATCCACGCACACAAGCTCTAGCTTTTGTTTGACATTCTACTCCTCCTCAGCACATGAGCAGAAATCCTCCAGGCTTTGGGTAATCTTCCCAAGCTGTTCGGGGTGGGGATTATGGTGTCTGTGTCCAGTACTTGGCAAAAAAGGTGCCCCAACCCACAGAAGGGGCTGCTGGGCTGTACTGCAATGTCAGACACCGAGATGCAGGGTGGGCATTTGTGAAGATTTAAAGGAGTCATTCGTGCTGCCACTGATAAATTAGAGAGAAAACAAAGGGTTTCACCGCCTCCTTCCAACAAGTCCTCCATGCTAACCGAGTGGAAAAGCAGTACCGGAGCAGAGGAAGCTGCCAGAGCTGGTTCAGCCTCAGTGCACACCTTCTGTTGTGGAAAAGCAGGAGAAAGGGGCGAGTTCTTTCTCTGAAAGTTCTTTGTTCACCTCTCTGCTGACCCCCTGCACGGCAGCGGGCACAGTATGGGTTGCTAAAGCAGCAAATAAAATAACTATGAAAAGTTAAGTAGCAGCTCACCGTCCGTGTCAAGCTCACTAACTAACAGATCTGTAAAGAGATGATCCTGCAGGTGAGCAAAAACCCCATACATATATATATAAAGACATAAAAGATGGGGCTGAAGGATCAATATTATGAATTAAGGAAAAAATGGGCAAAGAATATCTGCAGAATAACGAGCCAGGTGGGCTGGGGAGGATGGGGGAGAGACAAAAACAAGCAAGCAAATGCTAAGGTAAGTTAGATTGGGTGTATTAAATACCCAAAATGAAGTGAGATAAGGAAAAGGAGAAGGAAGAAGCATCCGAAGAAACACCTGAAGGCCCATCCCAGTATTATTCCACTATACACATGCTACTGAGCATCAGGAATATGAGGACACTGTGAGCAGCTATCATTCATTGCTCCATAGGGAAGAAAAGATGAAACGTTTTTACTCTGAACTAAAGGTGAAAAGCATTCAAATTCCATAAGAAACGGTTAGGCTATATAATGAGCAGATTTCAAGCTACTTAGAGGAAACAGCATCAGAGAAGGATGTTCATCACCCTGGGCAGGCCACACAAATTAAGAGAAAGTAGAGCTGTGAATTACAATGAACAGAGACTAAATAGCTGCCTGTGTTGGATTAAAGGATTTAAATTGTCAGCTTGATGTATAATGAATGTGAAAACCCAGCACTTAATTAAATGGCACATGATAGAATAACTTTGTTATGCTTTAAACCGCTTAAGTTATCAAAGTATTGCTTATATTTAGCAATTGTTTAGCAGCATCTCTCTCCCTTGTGAGATCCACTAAAGCAGCGGTCATTTACCCTGCGTTACCCTGAAGGGTCCCAGCACAGGGGTGAGAGCTCAGCCCATCCCCAGGCCTGGCTTGTGCCAAATAAAAACTTCAGCCTCCTCCTTATTTGCCTTAAGGAGTACATCTGCCACGGGGCAAGAGAGAAAATGTTCTGCCATTGCATTTTGGTAACAGGAACCTACTTAATTTTGCAACCTGGGAAGCAAATCTAATTGTGTTACAGAACGAGGACAGTTTGAATGGAAATCATACATGAGAATGAGCAGAAGTGGCAGATGAGGGATCACCATAAAGGCCAGGACAGGGCTTTGGGATCACTTTTTACAAGAACCATATAGCACAGAAGGACTTACAGACTAATTAAAGGCAATTAAGTGGACTGCTTTGTCCTACAAGAGATGATATGAATAAACATGGCTACAGAGTTCTCCAGCAAATTCATGGGATTTTTTTGTCTTATCCCATTCAATTTATCACATCCTTTTACATTTCTTGAGCATCTGGCAACTCATGTGTTGGGCATTCAGAAGGAAGGTTTCCTTCACCCTGGTGTCCTGATACACACGGGAGGGTGAGGAAGAGCCTGAGGTTGGAGGGACCCTCCTTTTGACACAGACACAATGAGGACACGGACCCTTGGGACACTGAGTGATCTCCAAGGGCCACATGAATGCTTGGAGATGTTACACACACCAGGAGGAAGAGGAAGAGGAAGAGGAAAAAAGAAAAAAGAAAAAAGAAGAAAAAAAAGAGTACTTACAGCTACTGCTATTCTTCCCAGGACATGTTCTGGAATTCTTCTATAAACGTCCAAAGAACCCCCTGCAGGGACAAACAAAACGTGCTTAGGTAATGCAAAATGAAATACTGCCCTAGATTCAAAGCCACAAGGGTTTTCTAGGCCTTGGTTATTAATAAAAACACCACCAATGATATAACAATAACTGTGTCGGAAATAACTGACCTTAAAAATCTACCAGACTCTCAATAAACACATGAAAAGAGTACTCAGGTCTCTCTTCACCCACTTCATTTATTTTTTGCTTGCAGCATTAATACTAAAACTCCTTTTAGAAACCTCCCAGTCACAGAACAGAACATTGAAATTGGAGAACTCAAAACCATCAGGCCTGGAGTAACTTCTCAGGAATAACACAGTCATCCCAAAAAGTGACAGCAGACTTCAAAATGTAAAGTTTACCAATCCTTGTCCCCAAAACCTGGTGCTAATATTCCATGGTATCTGAAACAATCCTTATATACACGCTTATTAGCTTCCTCCTGATGACCAAACCAGTTGAGCGTGATGGTCCGTGTTCACACTCAGGTAGGAAAATGAAAGACAAAGAGCTCCTGAGCAAGAGGGTAAGTTTTGCCAGTAAACTCCAGTATGGGACAAAAATCACTGTCTGGCATAATCCTGCAGAGCCAGTGCCATGCATTCATGGGGAAAGCAAGAAAACCCAAGTCCCTCTAATGGCCCTACAGACATTCCCAAGGGACTGGGGAGGATTGCTTCCCTTATCTTCTGTCAAGCAGAGACTCATTCCAAGTAGAATGGGAAAAAATAAATAAAAAAGGACAAGCAACAAGCAAATTACCAGTAGCTTGCAAGAGTGTGTTGGCTTATTCAAGGCTTGAGGCTCTCAGAAGTGCTCAGCACTGATCTAACTCTGCTCCCAGTGTAGCGTATGGATCTTACTGATGACACCACTGGAGAAAGAGTTAGTCCAATGCTCAGCAATTAAGAAAACTACACCTTATACTTTGCTTACGGTTCATTTTTTAAAAGTACAAATCATCCATTCTGAAATGCTGCAATCCAAAGAACTCACAAGGTCCCCATTCCACTCTTGGGTATTAATTATACAATACCTCTCATTTATGCTATACTACTTATTCTAATGATGGGGAGGTTGTGGTAGTTGTTGGGTTTTTTCTGCTCTTTTTCCTCATGATCTCTACTCTAGTGTTTGTTTTCCCTAATGTTACTCTGATTCTAGGCCACTGAAACTACTATTTGTTCATTAAGTTTAAATTTTCAACTCCCACTGTCCGCACTGCCCGTGGATTGTAACAAATCTCACTTTTAAAAGTTAACTACCATTTAATAGAAATAAGAGGAGGTAGCATCACAGATACCTAACTGCTCATGACAAAAGCCAAACAGAAGGCAATTATATGGCAGGTGGTTCCTGTTAATGCTTATAACTCATCCTTAAATTTTGGACAAATAAAAGACCTATTTTCCTACACCAAACTGCTAAGTCTTGCTATGAGAGATGTCACTAAAGGTAGTGCTGTTTGAAAAATGAAGGAAAGTATCTCTGTGCTAAAGACTGGGGAAATCTGCCAATTTCTATGGAGAAAAAATCCTGTAGCTGGCAACATTTCCAAGTCTAAATACATGATGTTAACTCCCAAACCTTTGTGTAGCCACGTAGGTACAGTCTGACAACCTGCACCTCTTGATGCTTTGAAGGGTAATTTAGTGGGTGCTCAACATTTGTAAGGAAATAAAGCAACAATGTAAGTAAAAGGTAATAGTATGTTTCACCATTTTCATTTACGAGAACATAATCTTTATTCTGAAAATAAAAGGGCAAAGACGAAAAAGCCCCATTTCGCATCTCAGTTGCTCTTTAAGATCAGCTTGGCAGGTGAGAGGTTGATCCAAGTCAGTTCAACCCCAGTATTTTGATATCTGCAGACTTGGAATCATTTGGCTTTTTCCTGCTCGCAGGCGCCAGGAAAGACCCAATATGGTTCTATTTGTGCATCTTTTCCTTGTGTGTACCCCTAAGTCATGAATACCCCAAAAGATGCAGATCCACCTCTATTTAGGCCATTTCAAAAGGAAATACCTACATTTTGTGGTATGGTACAGGATATAACGAGACAAACAGAGCCATCGGGTATGGATTCAGGAAATATTATAAACTAAGGCAGTCAAAAGGGTTAGAAATTTGTCAAGGTTAAAGCTGTTCATCTGCAGGATAAGGATGTATTCCTTCTCATCTTTACCTGCATCCTTACACAGCAAAATTAAAGGTCTGGGTCAAAAAAAAAAGAAGGCAAGATCCCTTTATTTGCATTTTGTTCTTCCTTTAAAAGATCGCTGTTGCTTTCCTGCCAGAAGGAGTGCACAACATGAGGCAGAGCAGAGGTCATCTCCAGCATAATTCCAAGCAATTTGGGCATGGTCAGTAAACACCATCGTTGTGCAACACCATGAGGGATGCATACCCTAAAGGCTTAAATATTTCCAAAACAAGAATTCAGAACTGCAAGCATTTATATCTGTCATTTAAAAAAAAAAAAAACAAACAAAAACCAAAAAACACTTCTCTGAATTAGTAGGAGTGTATATATTCTAGGCAGATGTCTGTTTTGGCACGAGCAGATGCCTCCTTACTGCATGTGGCTACTGTTTAACACAGGCTGGCAAGTGGGAGAGCAACTGCAAGGACAGAGCAGAGCAATGGCTAACAGTCACACAGCCTGAGAACAGCAAAGAATTCAACTCCGAGGGCTTTGTTGAATAAATGCAATACTTTTTCATCAAACATTGAAAGCTGAGGGAATACTCATAGTCGGAAATAGGGCCTAGCGATCACTGGGAGAGAGGGTGGTAAATGTAAAAAGAGAGAAATAACAGTAATAACAGACCATTTGAACAGGGAGAAAACAAAATGCACCGTTAAACCCTAAAGGGCTTTATCCGTGGTCCCCATCAGAAAGAAAGAATCTACTCAATGATGCTTAATGGTACATGTATGGCTTTGGAAATTTTTCCTCCCAGAAAGCCTTCCCTTCACAGTAAATTATTTGTGAGATCCTTACTTCTTTATATCCAGCTTAACCCAAGCTTTGTGAAAAACCTGGATAGGGCATAAAACCCTGGCTGGTAAGAAAATCCTGGAGAGAGAAATAGACTCTTGCTTGTAACAACACGATGTTAAAAGCTGAACGCTGGGAAGGGAGTTCTGGCACATGAGACACAAGGAGACTGGCATCTGTCATGAGACACGCTCTCAAAATTGATACACAGAGGGCAGCAATGATTAGAAATTGCTGGAATCTGTAGACTTTTCCTGCCTTTTCTCCAAGAATGCCATCCAGTACGAGATTTCAAAGCAAAGCATGAATACACCTCTGTAACGCCAGCAGCATCGCACCGTGAGGAAGGGGATACTGCTCCGGGTCTGAAGATTCACGTTGGGAGAAACAAGAGTGCACCCGAAAAAGAAACTCAGCACAGCAGCACTAAACAGCTGCGTTAGAAAATAATTCCTTCTCTTGCAATTAAGAGACGATTTCCACTGAAAACACATAGGACATTGGGTTAATAGATTTCTTTAAAAAGAAAATCTGTTCTGGCTATCAAAACAGTAAAAGTGAGGAACAGCTGTTTTGTCAGCAAGGACAGATTGTATGGAAGACTCAAATATCAAACTACAAATTAAGCCAGCATTTATTTCTCTTCTATTTACATTTTCAATAAAAGTAAGCGAAGTTACACTGGGGAAAACACAGCGTACCATAGAGAACAGAACACAATCCCAATGCTAACCTGTTTTATTTAAAAAACTACCTGCAAAGTTATTAATACTTTCCATTTTCAAGTCATACCACTGCATTCTGCTCCATTCTGGAGAAGCACATCTTTGTTCTGATTTTGCCGTTTACATATTTATCAATCAAAAGCACACTAAATACACCACTCACCATCCATGAACTCTGTACACAAGGAAATTCTGTTTTCTACAAAAAAAGCACCATAAAATCCTATGATATATGATGAGTCACACTGGAAAAAAGAAAGGAAAAAGAGAAGACTGATTAAAAATTTGCTGTGAGAAGATTATAAGGAAGAATAATCAAAATGAGAAAATGTATATACCTTATAGAGAATTTCTAACTCCGACATTATCTGCTTCTGGAGCTCCAGTGTTATATCTAAGGGTATGACCTAAAATACAAAGAATGGACGTATGATTAGCACTGACAGAAAAAGCGAGTGAATGATTCAAAATTAAGAAAAGAGCCCTTTGAATAGTAGTTATCCTGATGTGAGAAAAGGAAAGGGAGGACTAGATGATGAGAATATTTTAACAGAGCCACGAGCAAAGGAAGGAAATTGAAAAGGAAGAACAGACTTATTTACTTCTAAAAGAAGTCAGTTATAAGTGAACTAAGTTAAACAGCCAATTTTATAAAAAAAAAAAAAAATGTCCTAAGGTTTGTGGTTTAACCATTTCACCAAGAGCTAAGTCAGAAGTTGAAGACAAGCACCACACGGAACGTGAAGAGCAAGCAGGTCAGTAAACTCAAGAGATGCTGCTCATTCACCCAAAGTGCCCTCACCTCCTGTTCGGTACAGCCTCCTCCACTTCCTCCTCCTCCTCTTCCTCTGCCCAGCACCAATACTCACCTCCACAGGGATCTCATGCAAAGAAGCCCAGAAGGCTGGGACCCCACCAGGTCTTGCTGAACGAGCAGATGTTAACACTAAGGGCTAATCAAGTACTGCAGCATTGAAAGTATCTCTGGATACCTCAGTGGAGCCCTAAAGGAGCATCTTTAACCATCCACTTCTACAGGTTCAGTTTCTTTACTATTTACCCCCTATTTTATATCAATTCCTAACCTTGTATGAAACACGGAAACCTGTTGAATGTAGAGGGAAAAAGTGCAGCTGGTGCAGATGCTTAGGTTAAGCATCACCAAAGCATCCCTCAAAAACAACTACAACCGACCTGGCTTTGAGCACCCAGCAGCTCAAACCAGCTGCTCACCCTCACGCTTTTCTCCTGCTTCCTCCACTCCATCCATGCCCTCCTTTTTTACCATCTTGGGCCAGGCTGTTCACCAAGACTAAAGCAGCAAGTGCTGCAGTCAAAGTGGGGTGACTAGAGTTCCTAAGTTTTCAGGATTTTCAACACAGACCCTCTCAAAAAGGATGGTGGTTCCCACAAAACCAGCACTGAAAATCAATTTTAACAGACAATTCTTTGCCATGATTACTTGAAGACTCGCACACTCCATTATTAAGAACTACTACAGAAACCAAAATGGACTTCAAATGCATTTAGAAGGGCTCAGTCTGCTACCACACAATGTTTTACAATTCAATGCTTTAAGCTAAAAGGAAACAAAAATCTAATCAGTTTGCAGAATTAGCAGAATAGATAGAAGGGGCTGCATGTACCGCTGACGAAACAAAACACAGAGAGACCATTTCCAAACACAGGCACTCTCTGGTATCAAAATGTGTCTGAAAGAAAAAACAATAACCTGTTTCTATCAAGAGTTTGCTTTAGGGTTATTTATAAAAGCTGTCACTAAACTAAATTGTAAGTGTAATACAGGGCTGCCAAGAAACGTTTAACACACTTGTCTAGATCAATAATCATTTGCCAACAACATTCACTTACATTTTTCCAGCATGAAAAACTTGAAATAATTTGCTGGAATCCCATCAGTTTCACCCATTGAATATTAACAGAATTTAATCTTGTCAAGGGTATAAAATTAAAATTTTACAGCACTAAATTCTGCTCACAGTCAGAAACTTCCCTGCCTGGATCCTGGCGAAGGCTCCGCGGCCCTGCCCCATGACTAGTTAGCATGATCAGCGTCAAATACATCACCGACATCCAATCAACCAGGACCCCCCAACGAAGAAAGGTCTCCGGCTCATTTGCATTAACTATAATTACATACAGTCCCTGCATCCTAATGGTGAGGCAACCTGGAAAAGCAGAGCTCCCCTATTTACAAATGCTGAGGATACTATAGGGTAGAGCACGTATAGAAATAAACTGCGTTGGTATAGAACATGAGCATCACCATAAAATTAATTAGGAGAGACCACCATGGCAATTTCTCTGGATAATTATGGTGCAGAAGTGTTTTCTTTCATCTAAACATACGTGGTTTGTGTGACTTATACCACTGGAGAGACACCCATCTGTCCTGGTTTGGGGTAAAATGAA
>VXBW01001027.1:623186-672054 GCA_013400375.1 Thinocorus orbignyianus | reverse complement strand
GACACAGGACTCCAGGTGGGGTCTCACAAGCGCAGAGTAGAGGGGGAGAATCACCTCCCGTGACCTGCTGCTCACACTTCTTTTGATGCAACCCAGGCTGGGGTTGGTTTCTGGGCTGCCAGCGCGCACTGCCGGCTCATGTTGAGCTTCTCATCCATGAGCACTCCCAAGTCCTTCTCCTCAGGGCTGCTCTCCAGCCATTCTCTGCCCAACCTGTATTTGTGCCTGGGATTGCCACGTCCCAGGTGTAGGACTCTGCACTTGGCTTGGTTGAACTTCATGCCATTTGCATTAGCCCACCTCTCAAGCCTGTCCAGGTCCATGAACTTCCCAAGGTGGGAACCTGAGGCCACAAAGTCAAAATAAAGGTAAATACTTCAGTTCTCTGTCTATCCTGCTTCACACCCTGGGATGGGTTCATCACATGCATTTGTTACAAACATCAAGACATCACCTCACTCCAGGAGAACTGCAAACACTGTTCCAGTTCCCCTGCTCACCCGTAGCACCACACTGATGGACTGCAGAGGAAGTCCTCCAGACATCCTCCTCGCTCGACGCAAACCCTAAAATGCACAAAAAGTCTCTGGCAGAGTATTTCCTAACAGAAATGAATCATAGTATGGTCAGAGTTGGAAGGGATCCTCAAGATCACCCAGTTCCAACCCCCCTGCCCTGGGCAGGGACACCTCCCACCACATCAGGTTGCTCCAAGTCCCAGCCAGCCTGGCCTTGAACCCCTCCAGGGATGGGGGCAGCCACAGCTTCTCTGGGCAACCTGTTCCAGGGTCTCACCACCCTCACAGCAAAGAAGTTCTTCCCAATATCTCATCTAAATCTCCCCTCTTCCAATTTACAACCATTACCCCTTGTCCTACCACTAAACATCTTGACAAAGAGTTTCTCTTTGTCATGAAGCTACACATGGAAGCCCAAGGTTTCTTATTTGAGTTAAAAAGTTAACAGAAAAGGCTATGGCTGTAGCAAGCAGCACCTTCAGACGTAAGGGCACTAAACGAAGTCAAATGGAACATTTTCCTGCTCTATGAGAAATAACCCAGAGCGAAATGTCTGTCTGTCAGTGTCGTGCAAGATGAACACAATCCTCTAAGTGTTATGCACTGCAGAATGACATGCCAGTCACCAGCGGCAAACTATATGCAGCAAATCACCCACAGATTTGGTTTACTGTTAATTCTCCCCTTTTTTTCCTCCCCCTCTTTTTTTTTCCCCAGTACTGCCACTGTCTGTTGTGCTCCTGGAGAGACTCTGCCAGTCTAATGATAGAATTGTCACGTCCTCAGATGGCCATCTAAAGAAACAGATTCAAATTGTTTCTAGGAAATAAACACTTTGACAGTTGTTGCCTTCTGCAATAGACAAACACATTAGCCTGACTCTCTGGCTGTTAAAACAGGAAATCCAAAGTGCACAGCAATTGTAAAAAGGAGCTTTTATGGGGCCTGTGCTAGTTCAAACAGCAATCTACGCCAACCTCCCCTCTATGTAAAATCCCATTACAGATGCTTGAGTACTGATTGCAAAATGATTTGCTGTAAAACTACAAAACAAACAAACAAACAAACAAAAAAACCCTCGTCTCTAAATTTTAAACTTTTCAAAAGAGCAAAACTGGCACTAGAAGCCGCGCAAAGAAAATGCCAAGTAGCAAAATGTCTCATGTAGCCCATTTCTGTGGTAAAGAGGGGGTGTAGCATCCAAGCCTAAGCATAGCAGAATGAACCCCTCACCTCCCCTACACTGGAACCTACTCCTATTCCCATCTGTTGCCACTTCCATTAGTCTTCCTTCTCCTCTGCAGCCAAACATCCAGGGTCATCCTTTGAAAACTGGACCACAAGTCTTTCTCCTTGCACCCACCCCACTGCGATTCCGTGCCCATTCCTTGGAGAGACCTGTACAGACAGAAAGGTCTAGAGATGGAGATGGCTTTGTTGGGACACTGCTTGAGGAGACCATGGTGCCAGCACCACCCAATCCCAGGTCACACACTACCCCAGGACCGACCCGGGTCAGATGCAGACACAGTAACGGATTCCAGTTGCTGGCTTTAAACTAGCTGAAAGGACAAAAGACAGCAGAGCAATCACAAGCTTAGAGTGACACGGACAGGCACTATCTGACACAGCATAAAGCCTGCCAGAACGCTAGAAACAACGAAGTTTTGCATTGCTCCTCTTGTACCACTCCTTGCCATCATCATTCAAACAGCTGGGGTGATGTATGGGGAAGATGGTCACACATCAGAGCTGGAGTTTGTTGGCTGATGACAGAATCACAGAATGACACAGAGCTGGAAGGGACCTCTGGAGATCATCCAGTCCAAACCCCTGCCAGAGCAGGTCCACCCAGAGCAGGTTGCAAAGGAATGTGTCCAGGCAGGTTTTGAACATCTCCAGAGATGGAGACTCCCCCACCTCTCTGGGCAGCCTCTGCCAGGGCTCTACCATCCTCAAAGGGAAGAAGTTCCCCCTCGTGTTTAGATGGAACTTCTTATGTTTAAGTTTGTGGCCATTTCCACTTGTCCTGTCACTGGGCACCACTGAAAAAAGTCTGGCCCCATCCTCCTGACACCCACCCTTGAAGTATTTCTAGGCGCCTATGAGATCCCAGCTCAGCCTTCTCTTCTCCAGACTAAAAAGACCCAAGCCCCTCAGTCTTTCATCCTAAGAGATGCTCCAGGCCCCTAATCACGATCACTGGATATCTAAACAGTTAATTTTTACCATTTTCAATAAGCATTTTCAAAGAATACAGGGTGAAAAGCAATGGAAAAATCAATGTCAGCCTCACTGGTTGTGTTACACCCACCACTCTTCACAGAGACATCAGAGATTAAGGAGAGAGTCTGAAACACACCACCAGCAGCACAATGGCAAAAAAGGATTCCTACAGAAATACACGTTCTTCTCCCTTATCATCTCACATTCAACTCCATGAGCAAAAGCATTATTTAAAAAAGAATTCTGTGTTAGGGCAGAGTCTATAAGCTCGGCATGGTTTGGCTCTGGCCAATTTTCCACCAATTCTCTACTACAGAGTGTTATTTGTAACCACAAAAGAGATGATATTGCCCACCTCGGGGCGAGCAGCGCTCACACCCCACCCCACTCGCTGGTAACAAGAACAAACTCACGTTTTCAGGATTACTATTCGCTTAATCTTCCAAGCCATGGGCATACAATGCAACCAAAACAACTTTAATTTAAGAATCATCCAGTTTCTAATTAAACAGCCATAGGCAGCTGGCTGGATACATTTTAATCAGTTTCAATAACCTATTGATTGTATACTGAAGCTTAAAAATTAAAAGTAAAAAGATGACAGGGGAATTGTCCCATCTCAGAACAACAGTAGAACCCTCTGTAAATAACTCCTCTTTTAACCATCAGCTAAATGAACACTTCAATACTGCAGTACAAAGTCTTCTGCAAAATTACTTTAACTAACAAGCAGAAATTTATCAGCTTCAGCCAAAATCAATGCTGAAATCAATTTGAACACTGGTTGTGTCTAAAGGGGCTCATTGGCAATTTAGGGAAATTACACCATGTAAATGCCTGTGCTTTAATTGAACAGTTTCATCAACTAGGCTGTGATTGCTGTCCATTCATTTATTTACTTTCACTGCAGCTACCATTCTGCAAAGGAATGTTTTTTGTCAGACTTGAAGGAGGTACTTTATCTTCATTTTATGCACTTTTGTGCATAACAGATTTTATGAGGCTGGCAAGCCACAGCCGGGGTCAAAAGAAACAAGTGAACAGCAATCACTGGTCAGTCTTGTTTAAACTGCAATGATAATATGCAGAAATTCTGTGGGGTATTTCTAACTTAGCCCAGCTACTATTGTTCCAATGTTTTCCAGTGTGACGGAAAATAAAACAGAACAAGAGAAACAGAAAATGAATGTAGTCTGGGAAAGGCAATAAAGGAAAATGCCTCCAGAACCGCAACACAAGAATGCAGAGAGATGCGATTTTCAGACTTCACGTGGCCCCAGAGTTGTTTTAATGCCAAAGAAAACACTGAACCTGCCCGTATTTCCTTTTTGCAGAGCTGCACCAAGCACTAGACTGGGACCAGCAACGTGTATAAAACATTGTGAAAACCTCCCTTGGAGAGCACACCACCAGAGGAGCCTCTGGGTCCGTGACAGCACTGGGATCCTGCAGAGATAGGCTCCAATCCTGCTTCTGTGGCTGCTTTGCCACTTTGGGAAAAATCACTTCCCTCTCCATCCCTGTCCACCCTCTGCCATGTGCAGAGGATGACACCAGCCTCCTCTGCAAAAGGGCCAAAATAACCTGTGAATGAAAATATTTTAAAGAGGGGCAAAGTATTGTTATTGTATTGAATACTCATGCAGAAAAAACAGGAAGGAATAAAGAGAGGCGAGCAACAGATCTGCTTAGATAAAGACTGGCATTTAGACATTTGATGTGCACAATGGCCACCACTTTTAAAGAACAAACTGGGACTACAGAGACCCCGCAGATGGACCTCGTTCATGACAGCACCAGTGTCCTGCAGCACGAGTCACGGGACAAGCCAGATGGAGCCACCCAAAGCTCCTCAAAGCCATGATAAACTCTGGCCAACGTCATTCCACCTCTACCTACCCCTGTCTCAAACACAGCTGAAACTCTGTTGGTTTCCTCGCTGCAAAATTGACACCACTTTTCCCTGCTAATGCCAGAGGATCTTCAATACACAGTTTGCAGCCTGTCTTTGCAAGAGAGAGAGCGCAACTTCCCAGCTGTCTTGCCATGCGCTACGTTTAATGTGCTAATGGGGCACCCCAAGGTTGGTGGAGATAGAGAATAAAGAGATGGGCATATGCTGGAATGTACAACTCAACCAAACAGCAAAATTGCTCAAGTAAATTGCTCAAACAAATTAAGCTTCTGCATTTATCCCGTATTATCCCTAGCTATACAACTCTTCTGGGCGGTACATCATCAACAGCCTCTTCTCTCCCAATTACTCAACTTAAAGTGAAGCCGTCTGGTTCAACAGGATTTTGCAAAGATAACAACCAATTCCCCTTCTTCTTCCCTCTCTCCCCAACATGAGGTAGCTTCACAAATTAATTACGGCATCATTGGGACTTTATGTTTATTTCAGCAGTGTTATAGCTTGCTGTTGCTGAAGACTCCTCTAACACAACCCAAAGCTTTACAAACCACACCCAACCCATGTTTTAAAGAAATCTCAGGCACACAGAAGACTCTTCTATCCCCTAAACAGAGTTCCTCGAACATCTCACTTCTCATTAGCTACAAATCGCAAAGCAAAAACTAGAAAACATGAATTAAGAGAAAAATGTTCCTTTTGCTTGCATGTAAATGAAGGAAATAGTGATGATTTAGATATGCCACGTGAGCAAGACTTCACAGAGTAATTATTTGCCAGGGATAAATACCGCTACTTTATAATATTTAGGTTCAAAATATACACAACTAAGGATTTTAGGTCTAAGTAATTTAATGTAGCTACTCCTGAGGTTGGCCCCCTTAGTGTATACATCCCATCACTGATCAAATTGTTAACCTTCTTTCCCTGAAGTCAAGAAGAGAAGCCCTCACCAGACCAGCCCCTCCAAGCTCAGCAGCCAGTGATGGAGCTAAAAGATGCAGTGCAGAAGCACACGTTTTAAATGTCTTCTGGACTGTGCAGTGAATGATTTTTTCTAAAAAACCCCCAGTTTAAGTAAATACCACTAATGTACCAATACACAGATGTTTTCTTGTGCCGTGAAGCAGCCCCAACTGTATTCCCCATCCTACTAGCTCCTGTAAAATAGTTCATAAAACATGAGAAAGTCTGTCGCGGAGGCTGGAAGGTCACACATCTCCCAGTGCAAGGGGCTGAGGGCTCTCAGGAAAGCTGCAAATCTCCACCAAATAATAATAGCAGCTGAGAGTTTCCAAAAAATCATAGAATTGGACTTACAACACTCCAAGGAAAATGAAAATCCCAGTTAACGATGTAAACTACCTATGACAAGTGGGAGACAAGGGAAAGCCACCAGGGTACTGCCAGCGTTTGTTACCGCAGGGGAAGAAACTTCTCAGCACTTGATCATCTGTTCTCAGAACAGGGTCCACGCTGCCCACCACGCACCAGTGGGAGAATTCTTCCTTTCTGATGGATTGCATATTCAAAGATACTTTCTGAATATAAAGTTTGGGATTATTTATATGTTCCTGCATATTTTTGAAAATACAAGCAATCAGAAAACAAAAATAATTAACTGGTTCTGCGGTAACTAAGTCTATAATTGTTACCGTTCCTTAATTAAGAAAATAGCGTATCAAAAGGTAGGGGAAAAATACGAGGCCAAACACCTATAAAATCCCTTCTTTTTAGAACAGGAAAAACATTTAGATTCAGCAAGTTCTCACAAGAAATATTGCTATAAAGTATTGATTTTTTACCAGACTCAATTGACTGAAAAGTTGTTTGTATAGCAATATTGGCCAAACCAATATACTGGAACAATTTTGCTACACAGAGTAATCAAGTGTATTTCTAAAGTATAATTATACTGTCATAAAAATAAAGCTAAGATACCTCTTCTCCAAGCAATAAAACAGCTGCAGCTGTAAAGAACCCAAATAAATGAAATACATTTTCTAACTAAACATAGTGTCTTCCAAAGAGAACAAAACCACCTCCCCTCTCCCCCCTCAAGCCAAGGTTAGCACGAAAAGTGATCAATACCTCAATTTCAATAAACTATTTCAACAGCAGTTAATTCACGTGGAAAGAGAGGCTGAAAATTTTTGCTCAGCGACCTGCGACACGTTCTCTTGTTTGCTGAATGCCAATAATATATCATCGCCATAATGGATACGACTTAGTATAAAGAGCTAGAAAGAAAGGGAAGAAGAGGCCATGCAGACACGCTCCTTCTTTACGTTCAGATCAATATCACACACGGCCTCTGCCGAAACAAACCCGCAGCCCGCAATGCTGGAAGAGGGAAACAGCCCAACGTTGGCAATTAATTTTATTTGACAAATGCTCATTGATTTACTGGAATAAAATATATGTGGGCTGCTACCTCCGACTAGCTACCTGTAAGTATTCCATTTTGCAATTTCGTATTGGCTCCTGCAGCACAGATTCCCCCACAGGGAGGAAGAACAAGCTCCCTTTTAGGAAGGGGGGACCGTTCCGAGGTAGGAAGGTCTGCCTGTGCTTTGTCCAAAGCCCCTCACCACGACAAGGTAACGGCCACCTCCCTGTGACAATGGCAACTGGCAACTCTTCAGGGATCAAAGAGTGAATTAGTGTAACTCCTCAGTCCAACACACCAAAAAAACAAATTTGGGAACATCTAAGAAACCATCTTTGGGGAGAAAACGGCGTTTCATACTTATATCCTGCTATTTATTATTTGCACTGCAAAGAAAATCAAACTTTAGGAATGTGCAAAACATCCATATCTAAAAATGGTGCACGTTCCCTGGGGCAGTGCAAAACGACACCTGAACTGGATAAAACCACTGTGAAGCCACAGCAACTGCTAATTTAAAATATGAATGCAATAAAAAAGAGAAAGAAAGGTAGAAATATTTTCCTGAGACAAAAGAGGGTTCATGTTTTCACAGGTATAATTTTTTTTAGTTTCCCAATTTGCAGGCAAATGCAACGCTCGACCACTTAAGGAAGTAAATCACAGCATCAGCCCCCAGAAAGCAGCAAGTCGATGCAGAAGTGCCAGAAGTATTCTGTGCTCCCTCCCGTGCCATCATCCTCTGCGCCGAGTGGTCACATCTCTCTTCCTTCATCACTCTCCCAGACTCTTCCTAAGATAGTGCTCACCACAAAAGAAACCTCTTTTGGTAAAAATATCAAACAAAAAGCAGGCATGTAAATAGACTACCTTTCAGAAACAGAAAAGAGAAGCCCAAAAAGTGCAAGTTTGGCTTTACATAGCATTTTATCCAAGTTTCCCGGGTGAATTTTACAAAATGTGAAATACATACTATGCATGTGTCAACATTATAAAAGAATGAGATATTTTTATACCACCTTCTGCACCTAAAAGTCCTCTACTACTGTAGGGGCTGAGCATATGTGGAATAGAGTTGCTCCCGGGGAGCAGGGCAGTCACAAGCTGACAAACAGATATGAAGTTCGGCAGACCCTTGCTGCAAAACCATTAGCAAAGTTCACACCTTGGTTCATATTCCTCAGATTTTGGCTACTATTAGACACAGGGTGAAGGTGAGAGACTTCTGGCATGACCTGGTATGGTCATTCTTTCGCTGCTCGTCATTGCTAGCTCCTTATTTCAGCTCCTTCTTTAAAGAAAAATGACCCAGAAGTGGGTAACAATGACACACGCGGAGTCCCTCACTTTGTGGGATGTTCCTTGTCCCTAACTGTGCCTCAAGGGCCTTCCACAGGGATCACAGCACGTGGCCTTCCTTTGCAATGCTCCTCCCACCTACATCCTCTCCCAGAGCCTCCACCAGTACAGGGGAGAGGGAAACCAACCTTCTCAAAATCAGAAAACATCAAGAAGTCACTGACTGAGCTGTAACGTTCAACAGTTAAATCCTTCTTATTATGAAATAAGAAAACAACACTGTTTCTGTAAGTTTCTTGGTCTAGGAATATCTTTTTTACAAGAGAACATCAATGAGGTCTCTGAACTCCGTTCCAGGTTCAAGGTTGTGCTGACTCCTCAGGAGTCCGTTCAAAGACTGGGTGTGCTCCTTTAAGGTTTTGGAAGTCCATTTTCATCAAACCTTCTGCAAGGGAGAGTCATTCTGCAATGTCGGCAGCCAATTAGAAACTAAACTAAATGCACTGTAGCTTTTAAAACATTTTAAAAAGAATATGTTAATATCAAAGTTAAAATGTCTAAGGTATAAACAAAATCATAATGGGATGCTGGGTTACTGTATATGGTAAATAGCTCTCTGGAGGAAACCTTTATTACTCCCTCAGGGCTTTCACACAAAGTATGGATTTCTTAATTCCTAGTGGAATATTTTTCATACCCCACTGCAGACTATTAAGTACCAGATATTACATTATGTAGTTTAAACTTTGCACTATGCATGAGAAAGACTTTCCTGTCGAGAAAACTATATCTCTGCTATTATAATCTTTACAATATTAAAATTAATACTGGCTGCAGGGTATAAGCTTCGCTACCAAAATTTGGGGGAGTTTATCATTTAATGTATTCATCAGCTTGTGTGTGAAGCTGCTCATAAAGGAGGGAATTCACTGCAACAGAGAAAGGGGTATTTACTAATTTTGAATTGTTGGAGAAAGGCAGAGCCACGGTGTCATCACGTCCCCCTGGTGTCACCCTGGATACTGGGCAAGCACAGGGCGTGGGGAGCCAGTGGGAATAACGGCATCGCAAATACCGACAGAGATTCATTATGCTCTGGGACATTTCAAGTTCCACTTGTGAACCATTAACTTGTTACCCAGGAGGGATTAAAGCTAAATATTAAAAAGATAATAAAAACGCACCAGCCCTCATGGCACCCAAGAGCAGATACCTTGCAAATATGTAAACAGAATTCTTAAAAAGTTTAATATTAAGAATTTATTTTATAATCTTTTCTGCAGAGTGGCGATGGCCCATCTATGTCTCAATACAAATGTGAAGGGGTAAAAAAAAAAAAAAAAGAAAAAGAAAAAGAAAAGGCTGTTAAATTTCATTTTCAAAAATCTTTAATTCAACACTCACTTGTAGACTGTGCCTCCATTGCCATGACCGAGGATGTCTCGATACCGTATGTCTTGTTCATTCATCTCCACAAGAAAGAAAGAAAAACAAAAGAGATGTCATGCTGTGGATGGAAATGTCAAGGAAAAGCAACTCTAGGCCATAAACAACAAGCAGTCTGGGTCATTTCAAGTTCAGCTGCAAGAACGAGAAGATCAATACAACATTTGCTGTCCAATTTATAAAAGACGATACCAAGGGACAAAGTGATGGAAAGTTTAATGACAATTTGTTTGCCTGGGTCATTTCATTAAAGTTTGATAAAAGGTGTCAAAATGGAATGATATAATATAGCTCAAGAGGGTCAGGTCACAGATACTGATAGGAAAAGGGTCTCCAGAACAGCACATAACCAAAGCCAAAGTTGGAGGTGAATGGAAACAATCCAACAGAAAACTGTCACCTTAAGTATGGCTAGAAAAGTTTATGATTTATTCTGGAATCGGCATAATTGATACTAATTGAGTGACAGTTCTGTCAGTATAACTGTGCCATAGTGCTCAATTTATATTCCTTCTAACTATAGCAAATCTTTGGGAAAGAACAGTCTTGAACTGCTATTTTCCTTGAAATCCACAACTAATTGCTTGTCTCAATCTTTGCATTCGCTGGGACAACCCTTCAGATCCGACGATACCCTCAGGTATTCAAGCACTGAACACTGCAAATGCTGGGATTTGGAATCCTGCTCATATAGACTTTATAAAAGCTGATTATATTGCCGAACGAGCAATTCAAATGTAAAACTACAGTTCAACCTTCTCCTTTACAAATACAGTCACACTGATTTTCCACCTAAATCACCTATTAAAAAAAAAATAAAAAAATCACTAAAGACATTTTTGCAATGCATGTGTGTACTTGAAAACAAATATTTTCATCAGAATAAATTCTGAGCTGTATACATTTTCTATTCCAAAAAGATTTCCCTGTTGTCTGGTGACCGTAAGTAGTAAACGATTGGGCAAATCCCATTTTTCAAAGGTATTTTCCAAGCAAACATGAATTTGGTTTTAGTAGCTGTATTTAATGGGATACCAAGTTACACATTTTACATGATGTGGCACGTCTGCTTAAAAGACTCTCATCTTTGAGTATTAAAAGGCATCCAAACCCCTCTAACGACATGCCTGGCCCTTTAGCAGTGATGTGGTTTGAGATCATGGAACCACATTTGAGATGGTTTCAAATTAGTGACTCCAAGAGCCACGGTGAGAGCCACACAGAGCTCCTCACAACTGTCTTATTTATCCAACTTCTGACATGGCTTTCAAAATCCAGCGGGGACACGAGCCCTTCAGTTCCTGAGCCCTGTTTAAGCATCCCCTTTCAGACGCCGACAGTGAAGATACGAGGAACTTTGCCCCTGGCTTCAACTGGAACAGGCAAGGCATGGTAACAAGCTGAAATACTCTAAAGAGTCAATACTCAACATGTCCTACGAACAGAAAACAGAGTATTTAATTGATTTTAAATAATATATTTTAAAGACAAAAAATGATGAACTCCAAAATTTGTCTTCTTGCCTTTTACTACTTGAATAAAAACATTCTTGTTTCTCGCAGGAAATACTACGCATTTCTTCCAGTGAGGTGAAAATCTCTGAGTTCTGAGAAAATTTCTATGGGAAAAAAAATGTGCCAGTGGAAAAAGAAAAAAGAAAAATCTCAAAGCAGAATTTGACTCTACATTACTGCTTATTTGTAGTTAAACCTGGGCCACATACCTTAAGAAGATATGAAATCGCCCCTTCAAGGTTTATGATGAAAATGAAAATTTATTTATTTTGTTCCTGAAAGCTATCTTGCTTACTGCATCCCTCAGAAAAGGCATATAAAAAGGGGAAAAAAAGACACCCTATGAGGAACAATAATTCATGAATGGGTTTAAAAACACGTAAAGAATCTTCACTGGAACAGCAGCACTAAAAATAATCTCTCTCAGACTGCAGTACTCATTAATTTAAAGCAGAGCTCACTCAGAACTCTGTGTTTAAGCAGTTCTGCCCTTCTGAGCTGGAGAACTTGAATCCTCCAGTCTTGGAGGTGACAACAAATATCTCTTCCCCACATTCCCTGCAATGTTCTTCTAAACAAAACTCTTAAGAGAAATCAAATGAACATCCTTGTATCTTTGTTTTTAGGGGAGAAATAAGAATTTTTTATAGTTGTGCAGGTTATAAGCAACAAATTGAGCAGAACCAGAGACATAAAGTGTATTCTCTTTCCTTCTGCTTTTTGCTAACTGGCAAAAGGAGAGTATTTTCTCCAGACCTCCAAGATGCTGCACCCAGCGCCAGCCCAGCACCGATTCTTGCCCCTGCACAAAGAGCAACCAGAAACCCGAGGTGAAACGGGAAGGCTGGGGTGGAGCAAGGATCTGCCAGCAAGGGATGGAGAGATAAAGTGTGATTTACTGGCTCAAATAAAGGTGCCAAAACCAGACGGTGATTTATTTATTTTACTGGGAAAACTGGATTCTCAATCATAAAATGATAACATAATAACAATGAACTCAACAGTAAGGGCTGGAATATTAAACCTGCAAAACTGAGTTTGATTGGATGCCAATATTAACAGAATTAATGAATAAGCAAGACAGACTTCAATTACGGATCAGCAAACAAAACGTCCCTTGCTCATACCTGCTGGTTTTGCAAGAAATCAGTGTCTACCTCTTGTAAATCATTAAAAACAAAATGCTCAATTAATCCTTATTTTATATGTAGAGGCCTGACAGAGGCAAAGTCCTGTAGCCATACCTTTGCTTTACGAATCGAACCAATAATGGTTTCAGAAAGCAGTCACACTCTATGAGCAGACAATTGAAGAGATTTAGTAAATCCCACTTTATAGAGCAGAGACTAATCGGAAAACACAAGCCAGTCAAATGTTTCTTATGAACTGTTGACACTGTATCAATGCTGAATCAATTGGTGGCATTTACTCTGAGTGACAGAAAAGAAATAAATATTTATATCACATCACCTATATCAATGAACCCAGGCAGAAAGCTATTTCTAACCTGTCAATATTTGATTATGTTGAAGAATCATGTCCCCTTCTTTTAATGATTAATATGAATTCCTTATTAAACCTAAATGGAAACTACTAGAGGAATATCATTATGAATGCCTGAAAGCATCAACTGCCAAAAAATAATAAAAAATAATAACCCAAGCCATATTTAAGTAATGGTAAGTGTGACAATCCCCCCAAAGGAGGAAAAGTTAAAGTTACAACTGGAAACCTATTTCCAGTTGCGGATCTGTGACCAAATTTTGCAGCATAACAAACAGCATTTTCTCTCAACAGAAAGCAGTGAAACTCCTGTCAGACTAGGGGGAAGAAAAGGGAGCATTAAAACTTATTTTTAATTATCTCTCTTTTTTTTAAAATGGGTTTAAATAACGTTTTTTAATACCATAAGAAGAATTTGGGCTTCTTTATCTCTTTCTAAAATTCTACTACACGGGAAAGAAATCCATAACATCTATCGCAGACGACACAAACTACTAATTTCTATTACTTAGAACAAAATAAACCGCCAAACACAGCTAAGGGACTGATCACAAAAAGACAGCTACTCAGTAATTCTAATTTTAAAAAAAATGAAGCTGACCATTACTCCAATATTACTAAAAGTTCAGAAGCCCAGTGCTGGTACTTACAGAGTTCTAACTTATGCAGAGAAATACATCGTTTAGTTATAATTCTGAACCGTTAACAAATCTACCTGGGAGAAATCTGTGACTATTAAACTAAGCCTGCAGGTAAGGAATGCTGATGAGCTTAAAAATACCTTGCCAAGCTGTATTCAAAGGATTCAGTGCCAAATAGGCAAGGCTTGCAACGCCGGGCTGTTGGGCTCACGTTTGAGGGGGCCCCTCTCATCTATTAGAGCCCCCAATGTTACAGGTGAGACTGAAGGACAAGCACCAGGACCAGTCTTTATCTTCTTGACACGCTCAACTACAACTACTTGATTCATGAAATGCCAATGAGGCTTGGAGAGGTCATTGTGTGAAGGCACTGAATACGCATCTGAGATAATTAAGATTTCAGCCTTCGAAACATGGAGGGGAAGTGAACAGCAGTTAAGAAAATCAATAAGAGTCTTTTATTTGCAGTGACACAGATGTCTCAGTCAATAGAGCCTAATAGGGAAGCTTGATCGCAATGGACAGGTGCCTGCCTCCAAGGCTATCAAAGGGCTTTCACTATGACAAACGTTAAAACATATTTATGCTGCTGCTCAAGAATCCAGGATTCTTTTAAGGTACTTTAACAGTGTATATTTAATGGCATTACATTTTTGCCAGCCTTGCCTGCAAGTTCAGTTCAAAATGGGTAACAAATGATTGCTCTGTTTGTCCAGGACACCCACTTGTCCATCAATTGTTACATTAAACCTTTCAGTTCTGGGTACCAGGATATGAACGCCTGGAGCAAGAACAGAAATTAACAAGACATCCTTCCACAACTTTGGGTTGTTTGGGTTTTTTTGTTTTAGTTTGTTGGTTTGGTGTTGTGCTGTTTATTTGTTTTCAGAAGCTACAACATCGGGTGATTCCAAATAGCACAGAGTAGTTCTTTGCAAGAACCTGCTAAATATTTAAGTATCTACTGCTCTAAAAAATACGAAGGTCATTCTAACTGAGCAGTTGACTTAGTTATTCAAAATTGATTAACTTTCTTCCCCTGAAATTGTGGCAGCAGCGCAACACATGTGAGGTACTTCAATCTATTTGGAGCTAAATCTGATTAGCACATTTTGAGAAATGGGAAGCAAATTGCTATGCCAATCAAAGTAAATCAGGACACATAACTCATTCATATCATGAAGGTTTTCATGGTCTCTCCAGTTCTGTATTAAAAGAACACATTACAACTAAATGAGCAGTAAGCATCTCTCCACCTATTTGTGGGATGCCAATCACTGCAGAATTAGGCAGTAACGAGACGCGCGTGGAGCCAAGACTCATTTCAGTGCACCTACCTGGCCATTTGCAAGTATTTTCTTCAGCTCTGCAGAAGACTTTTTCAAGCTGAAAAAAAACCAAACAAACAGGAAGCAATTATTTTTAATGACTAGTTCCATTTCACTCTATAAAATGAAGTGAAACCATAAGAAAAAACGAGCCACCAGGTTAACTTCATGGTTACATATTCCAAATAGATTTAACTTTAGCAAGGCTGAGCGGCGCTCAGTGTAGCTACTCAACTGCAGGCAGCAGAAATGGAGGAGCAATGAACATTTAAGAAAATCAATATATTTTTCACCTTTAAAAACTAGGGTTTTTTTAGATTCCTGACTATACTACCCTTTGAGATACAAACTACTGTTTGTCAGTTCCAAGAGGAAAAAAAAAGAGATACCCTCACACAGCAGGTGTTTCAAAAAACAAATCAAAATAAGGTTCACATCTAGTTTTCAGGTGCATTATCTTGGTTTAAAACCCCTTAAGGCATTTTCCTTCTAGAAATCCTATAAATCTGCAGCAGAAGGGTTTAACAAACTATCAGCTTGGTGCATTTTGTAGGTAAAACAAGGAACGGCTTCAAATCACTTCCACCCACTCACAAAATCCTGCTTCACCTCCTCTCTTGACAAACTCTGCTCCTTGTACATTCAACACAAGCAACTGCTTGGGTAGAAGCACCTCTGCAAAACTTCATCTCAGAGCACCATTCTGCTCTTACTGCTGAAGTTAAAAAAAAAAAAAAGTACAAAATAATATATTCTTGAAAGGCATGTGCACGTGTCTTGATCACAGATCATTATTAACAAGAACAGTGAAAACACAGATTTCCTATTTGGTGGCTTTGTTCTTTAATAGACCTCTTGTTCCCACGACTACTTTAAAGAAAAATTAAGTTTTCCAAGGAAACAGAAGTTGATCTTGTCATCTTTCATGACTAACAATTTGTGAACATGAAACAAAGAGAGACTTTCAATTACTTCAAAAACAAAACTCATAGTGCAGAAGGTTTCGGAAAAGGAATGGCAATTAACCACCAAATAAGGTGACAAGAATCTTCTAGAAGCCTCATTTTCAATGCACTTTAAGAACAAGCTCAAAGTGCAGGAAGTACTGAAAGCTAAAGCACAACAGCAACAAAAAGCAGCTTTTTTTAGTTCAGTGGTACGATAGATCAGGAGGAGGACTGCAGTTCAGGAAGACATTCAGATTTGTTTTCCTTGAAGAGTCTTGGGTAGGACCTTCCCCATTGCAGTACGCAGCAAATCTTCCCCGAAAGATGGGGGCAAACTGCTCAAAGAGACTGACGTGGGGTACTGCCAGCCATGTGGGGTGGCATCCTCCTCCCCAACAGGCAACCACATCACACCAGTGCCACCACACAGAGACAGGGGCTGTGGGACAGTCCCAGCACCCCAGCTCTTCGTGGGGTCTGCCACAATGGGCACCGATGTGACACCACCTGAACCTGCTCAATTCACTGACTGTGGCTTCCATCATGTTCATCTCTCCCCATTTTTTTTTAAATCCAAAATGCTCCAGGAATGAAAAGGGAGCAGCACACCGATGCATGGATAAATGCAGTGTTTTATGCTTATTAGAATAATAGAATAATTTAGGTTGAAAGGGACCTCTGGAGATTTCTATTCCCACATTTCAAATATGCTCTTATATGAAGAGGATGGAGCCAGATTTCTGTTACTTCCTTTTAAGAATACTCAAGGGGATTTTGTGGGGTTTTTTTGTTTGTTTGTTTAACGTCAGTATTGAATATAATGAGTTCCTGTAACAGTTCATGTGATAAAAGGGAGTTTTAGGAAAAAAACAGAATGAGTTCCCTTGCTTTTTATATCTTAATATGGGTTTTGAAATTAGGACTGCAATCTAAAAAGAAAGATAAGGGAGCTGGACCCTAAAACTTTGCTGCAACTGCAAGAAACAGGGCAGGATTTTTCAAAAATGAGGTTGTTCAGATTTTTCAAAAACAGTTCCACACAACAATAATCCTATTGGATTGGGTACCAAATTTTAAAAATCAAAGAATCTTGGAATGATATAAGCGAGGAAGACCTGAACACAGAAAGCTTGCCATAGACAGTGATTACAAGATCAACTAAAACAAACCAGCTTACCCACGAACAGTATTTCAACGCTTTATAAAGGACAAAGCCACCTGAAATACCCACCAAAGACTTATTTCTTTTCAGAAGAAAATTCTTCTCCTGAAGAACCAGCAGCAGGAGAATAACAAGATCCACAGATCAAGGTAATTTTGCCTTCCCCACTTTGCTCCCATGTGCCCAATACTCAGATTGAAAAAGTTATTCACCATCAAGCTTATCTTTGGTAACAACCATGCACAAGGCTCCATTTTATTTTAAGAAAAGAAAAGAAAAGAGGCTCGCATTTTTGACTCTTACCTATTGCTTGGAAGGGAATCCGAGACTGCTGAACTGCTATTATTAGCAGACCCCGCTCGCGTATTTACCTGCAGGCAGGGAAAGGATCTTTATCAGTCGTTTGTGTTCAGAGGACACTATTCTAATTAACCTGTAATTTGCCATGAATTTCTCATTTCACTATGAAGGTTAATTAGCTTGTTGCTAGGCATGCCGATGGTGGAGGTCTCGCCTGTATGTAGGTTAGCAGGCTATAGAATTCACGGACTACTGTATATTATCTTTACATCTTAAACACTTACTTAAATAATAGGTAAAAAGAGATGACACAGCCACCATTTATTCTCATTTTAAAAACTAAACTATCATTTAATATATTTGCTGTCTTCTGCATTTCAAAATAGGTGCGATTCTAGAAGCAGTAAGCATACCTGAATGAATCAAACAACCTAAAAGAATTTCATTGCCGTAGATAAATTACTGAAATCACATGAACGTGGTGGGTTTTTTTTAAACTCTTTGAAGTAGCAGCAGACATTAGTTGATAAACTGAATATTAAAATTTAGGAACCTTATTAACAGAGGTTAAAAACAAGAAGAAAGGCAATTCCATTTTTAATAAAACTGTATATATATAGATATCACAGCCAACACCCAGCAGATGAATCCTTCTCCCACCCTCACGCACACACACACAAAAAAATTGGAAAAAAAAAAAACAAACTGCTTGTCAGAGCTCAAGAAAGTGCAGTTTTATTTGACATTTCAATAAGTGGAACACAGCATTACAAATCCATCTAACTTTACTGAAACAATTATTGAAATTCGTACCTTCAGGCCATGTATGTTCCGTTTCCCAGGAGGCTTGCAGGCTGAAACAGTAATTGACTAAATTGTAGAACACATCAGGGCCATTTACAAATTTGCTCAAAATGAATCTTTTAAAAAGAAATGAGGGTGACACCAAAATTAGCAGAGAGAAATGATTGAAAAGTGCCTCCCAAGACCCAGAGTGGGAATTATGAACCAGGATATTTAACTTGCAGGAGTAAGCATTTATAAATGCTAAGAGCTTTCTGACACCATGTAATATAAATTCTAATTTCTGCTTAAAACACATCAAAATCAAGAGAACTGTTGGCTTAAATTACCAGATTCTTTTTTGTAATTCAAATTAAAATCAATATCTTATGTTGCTGTGTATTCACACACTGCATTTTTTTCTGGCATTTAACACAAATATTTGCAAGATGTATTTTAAAGGAATCAGCTGCCATGCGTCACAAATCAGTCATATTGTCAAACACAGACAGTGTGTTTTAAATGTGGAAAAAAAAACACATCAGGGGCAACAGCAGCGAGTCTCAAGGAGCCAAACAGTGGATAACAGCAATGCAAAATGCCACAATTTGGACACAGATGTACAAACGTGGCATCTCATTACGATGTCTCGGCTTGGAGAAAGTATTTTCCTAAAGTCTCTCGAACTAAACATCGCCTTGTTCTTCCAAAGCCGGATGTGCTTTTTGTCAAATGTTAAAGCCACAAAGGCTTCGAGCTACATGTTACAGACAGTTCCCATTTTAAAACTACAGCGCCCTACAAATTGTATGTTAAAGGGCCTGTCACTTTTGATTGATTGTCTGAGGAGGGATGAATTTGATTTTTCTCTTTCTCGGATGCACATGCATTTTACTTCCATTTCTGACAGCAGGAAACAGAACTATTTATTAGGCAGAAGGACACAGATGATAGTTATTAAACACATCACTTAGGGCCACACCAGGTGCCTTTAAATGACATTAGAATGTGCATCTTAAAGAAGAAAAATATTATGATTCTGTGGGCATACAAAACCCACCAGAAAACGATCAACTATTCTAAAATACATATAAACACATTATATTTTTCCCCCCAATAGATTAAAATCAACATTTTGAACAAGATATTAAAAGGATACTATTTTTTATTACATGTATTTGAATGGTATATTCACCATGCAGTCCAGATGGGATATATGTAACACAGGCAGGAGATATATACCCGTGTGTGCACACACCCTCCTCTATGTATATGGACACACAGAGGTTTATTTTTAGGAAGAAACAAAGAACTCTGGCTTCTACTACCTAGACAACACTGCATTTTTTTCAAAGAAAAAAAGACAAAATATCTTTTTTTCCCCCCTTAAAGACCTTTACATCATCAAATGAACATAGCACAGCCAAGGTAACACAGGGTGGCACATGGGCATTTACTACTGGGAGGTTTTATGGAAGACATGAGTTGCTGGAAGAGACAGCAACTGGGAGGCTTCCTCAGAAGTAAGAGAGGCAGAAAGAGAAAAGGACTCAAAGGAAGCAGGGACTTGCAAAGAAAGCTCTTAAAAAAAGGGAGAGCCTGCAATTACAGGCAGAAATGCTGCACATTACTGATGGAGGCTTTAAAGTGCAGCATGTGGAGAGACACAGCCAAAAGGGCATGAAAGAAAAGTATTCGTGCTAACAAAATCTGGGATGTTCGTTAGAGAGACAGGAAAAAGAAATGTAGGAAAATGCTTTTTGTTTGCTATTGCAGAAGAGCAGGAGATCTGGGTAGGAAGGGAGTGCAGGGTAACTTTAAAACTGAAGCCTAGAACGAATAAGATGTCTTAAAAAGGTGATCTGGAAAGATGAAACAGCATCTCAGCTCTGAAGCAATTCAGAGTAAGTAGTAAGACACCTGAGGAAATAGAGGCAGACACGCGTGTAGTTGAGCCAGTGGTGAAAATGTGGAGCTAACAAGTGGGGACTGTACCCTCAGCAGCACACAGATGAGTTCTGAATCTGTACAGTCAAAGATTATCCTTGGATGAAAAGCAAACAGAAGAAGGAAACAGCAGCAGGAGTGGGAATCTACTTCGTTGGTTCTTCAGGAACAACCCAAAAGGAGAGTCTAGAAGAAGGTTAAGCCTAATTTGTAATCTCAAAACACCCCTTTAAACACTCAAGCCAAGTATGCCAGCTACTGAGCACCTCCTGTCACAACATCCCCCGAACTGTGAGCTTAAGGGGAATATATCCAATTGCCTTCTATTTCCAAGAAAGGTTCTCCACCTACTGGGATGACCCACTATATCAATATCTCCAAGCCACACAAAAGTCTGGCATTTTACTTCTCCCAAGTGGCAGCCAGTGGTTTGAAGCAGAGTGTGTATCAGTAATTAAACGGTCTTCTACAGAAAGAGGTTCAGGAGAAAGGCGACACCCTCCAAAGAGGCAGAAGAGAGCTTCCTTCCTCAGAGCTGTCCTCATACTCCTCTTGGAGAGCACATCTTGACTGGTGATTGCTCTGGAGCCCAAATACCTGAAAGTCCCTTGCTCTTGGTCAGACCCTGCTACCCTGAGCCATAAAACCCACAATCTCTGTATTCCCCTTGAATGCAAGTCTCTTTTCTGCAGGAGCTACTAAAATACCAGGAAGCTCAGCCTCCTTTAGAGACCTTATTAACATGTGTTTGAGAAGGCTGTTGGTTAATTGCCCAATTCAAACTTCAGAGAGTTGTAAGTAATGGAAGTCTAGAATGTTTAATTGGGAAACTCATAGTATGATTATTTGTGTAATATCAGTTAAGTGAGAAGAGTTTAATTTTTAATTATTTCAATTAATTTATTGCTGGGAGATTTACTTGGAGAATTTAAACCTTATCTGTTCCATCAATTAAGAATCAGAGATTCAAAGACTGGATAGTGAGAGCGTCTGAATGAATCCGTGGAATTATGTAATTTATCAGTCATTTTTTAACCATTATTTGAGTTCAGAGAGTGCACTGCATTCCCAAAAACCTAACTAGCTGCCTACGGATTTTTGTTCAGGATGTAGATGACCTATTTTTTAATTGCCTCAGCCCACATAATTGATTACACCTTTCCCTGTTCAGGAGAACTATTCAAGTACTTGTGATGGTTTTGATACCACTGCTAAGTGCCCAAATCTCAAATAAAATATGTCACGGATTGAGCTTCTGTGACAGACATGTTCCCATTTTCAGAATGAACAATGACAGTCACATTTCCCGGGTCTGTTACACTGATTAATGATATCAGAAGATCTCACCAAGCCCAATTTTCCTAAGCATCCAAAACTTAACTTATTCATCTGCTTTGGTTTGAATACATGCAGAAAACCATCACCAATGAGTTTTTTAAATGTACATAAATACGTACTATGCAAACTGAATCTTGTTAGTCTAATTTACTCTAGCAAATTTGCTATTTTATATGCAATAAATGCAGTTTTCTCTATACTCCCTACAATAATGAATTCTTCTATCCAAATTAAGAGGTAAACATCATGTTATGTGCATTTAAAACTCTCGAAAACATAACTGTTGATGAAACAGTTTACTGATATCATCACTGTTGATTAGAATTTGTTAAGCATTACCTCTTGGATAGATCTGTAGAGGCTCTATTAATTGTCCATTTACTTGCTGTTCCATTACAGTGGAGTAATACTGCAAAGAGATTAAAGAAAGAGATTACTCAGTAATGTATGAACAGTGGTAAGAGCACTTATGGATTCTTTAATTCAATGTATTTTTGTCTTTTTTTTCTTTTTTTTTTTCCAAATTGCCATAGCATGTCTCAGTCTTTAGAATGCTTTCTCACCTTTTGCAACGTTCACACACTAAAGTGGCACGGAAGGAAGACAAGCAAGGGGCTCTGGTGCCCAGCACAGTACCAGTCCTAGTACAGGGAGCTGTTATTGGCTCAGCAAAGCAAGTTCCAGGCCCACCTGAAACGTGGGAATGCTCCAGAAGACTGAGCAAATGCAACATTTGCAGCAAACGCAGCAGTTGCCACACCTGGAGATGCCGGGAAAAAGCTGTCAGATGCTGAAACAAAGAAAAAGCTGAAGATAGAGTCAAAACCTGTGCAAATTAGGAAGACTCCAAGGGAGAAAGGAAGGAATGTGGAAGCTATCCAAGAATTTGCAGCGCTGAAGCACAGTGAGAGCAGCTGGGGCCACATCCTGCAGAGAGGGGGATGCTGTGCATTCCCTTAGCACACGGACCGAATGCACAGCAGGGTGTGCAGAACAGTGAAACCACTGCAGAGAAACAGAGGCCTCAGACCACGGCACTTGGACTCCACAGGGACTGCAAGGAGTGATCTGAGGGGCAATGTTTATTCATAAAGAAAGGCTAAGAATGGACAAAAAAAAAAAAAAGGATATAAAAACATCTGAGACTCAGAAAGACAGAAAATATCTCAGATGGTATAAGGAAGCCTGAGAAAAGGCACAAGGATGAGGATGAAGAATGGCATTAAAATCCAGAAATAGACATTTGGATTTAATAAACTGAAATCTTTATTAGCTTTTCATAATTGACTCTCTAGCTGAGGAGAGGTGAGCACCCACCAGACAGGACATTTACCATCACAATCCTGGGGCAGGAGATAGACCCCACTACAAGTTTACAATCTACAACCCACACAGCTCTCACCACAACGTGTTAAATATTGAAAGCACATCACAAGGCACGCTGCTTTTGCAATCACCGAACATCTTTGAAGCAAATACGCTGGCTGTTGGCCAGATCTTCATGGCATGAATCAGTGTAGCTCCACTGACTTTCATGCTAATTCTCACCAGCCGAGTGTGGTCTAAGGCTTCAGCGTGTCACTGTTACCAGTGTTTTCTGATACTATTACTCAAACTGGCACCAATGGATGTCAACAAGAAAAAAACCCAAAGCCTCTATGAAATCAAACACCTGTACGTCACTCACACCAATGGTTTCCCATAACACAAGCAGTTTTCACTTATGCAACTTAAAGAGACAAGTTTATTAACTACCTAATGTTAGAGAACGTTTTTCTTCCCTCTTATGATGGGATTAAACACGTGAATGACAGTAAGCAAACGTGAGAGACACCAAAGTCAATTTATGAGCAGAAGTTTTTCAGTGCTTCTGGTTTTCACCTTCCCATCAAGAAAACAGGACGAAATTTCCTTTTTCGTGGGGAAAAAAAAAGTTAGGAATAAAACTGCTGACGATTTAAGGACTGTCCAACCACACCTCCTGTGTGCACTTCTAATACAATGTCTGCTGCCAAACACGTTGTCCTCACTGAAATCTCACCACAAGATTTTTAAGGAGAGGCGACACCTCATCCGTAGCGTACAAACTTATAAATTCATATCTTCAGTAACCCTGTGACATGTGCTTTCGCTGTGCTTCTACAGAGCAAAGCCATTCATTACAAAACACCCCCATTTGAAATGATCACGAGGTTTTTCAGGAGTCAGGACTACCCCATAAACCTATTTTGTATCCTGGGGGTCATGAATAACACGTCAAATCCTCCCCCACATCCCTTCATAAAAACATGTCACCACTACCTAATAGTTATGGAGCTGTGAAAGAATCTCCAGCTCCACTGGGGGCCAAAATTGCTTAAGAAAATCAAAATTTTAAATTATAATTTTATTAGTCATGTTCTATAGCCTTAAGATGTATATATGCACAGTATAAACATCTATTATACACTCTCTAGAACAATAAACTAAAATAAACATAGATGAGACTGTTTCCCACCAAAAAAAACCCCAAATCAAACAAAAAAAAACAAAAACAAAAACAAGAGGGGGAAAGAGCAAGAAAAAAAGCATGGCCCTCTCCATTACTCAAACAGTGATGACAAGTAAATGAAATATCAATCATGTAAGCTGTCAACCTTTTGGGACAGCAATAACTGTTAACAAGTAGTCTGGAAAAATTGTCTGAAAATGACTTGTCCTCCACACATGAGCATTTGAGGTTTCCATGGAAAATTAAGATGCCAGTGGCTATTTGGAACATTGTTCAGGTATTCTTTTTAATGGAAAATTTGCCAGTTATTGATCCAGAGCATGTACCCCTTGCTTTCAGAAAGCTGCAAGCAACTTTCCAATCAGTGGCTGTCAAAAAAATTACTGCCTTTTTATACTGATACAAGACAACAGCTAAAGTGCAACTCTGCTGCTACTCAACATCTGCCTTTAATTAACCACAACGTGCAACAGAAAAATAAATTTTATTTACTACCCCGCAATATCTGCATTGGCATAACACAAAATATTCCTGCATATTCTAAAATAACTCCAGAACTGCCTGAAATACCTTACTGTCGAGTTCAGGAACCAAAGAACCTAAAGAGAAGAGGTCACACATGATTCAAAACATCTTCCCTGATTGCAGTGTAATACCTGCGAAGAAGAGATCTGTATTCTCAGGGAATTTTATTATTTTTTTTTCTTTTAGTGTTCTTAAACTGAAAGAAAAGCCTTCACTGTGGTTCTGGAGAACACCAGCAGAACTGGAGACAAACTGAACCATGTCAAAATTCCTTGATATAGGGGCTAGATTCCTAGATATAGGAGCTTTTCAATCCTCCAAGTATTTGTTGCAGGCCTCATAATACTCAAAAATTAGTACTTTTCTTCCCCAGTATATTCTTGAAGATTACAGTAGATTCACTCCTTTGCCTGTAGGTTGAAAACACCTGGGTTGGTTTTTTTATAAACATATCCCAAAATGACACCTCTAAGATGTTAGAAAGTTAAATCATCAATGCAACACAAATAGAAGATGAGTTTAAAACTGAAGGGAAAATGTTCAGAGAAGAAAAGCTGCTGAAGCAGAAAGAAGTCATTTACAGACATCCCATAATTTTTAAGGGAAAGCAGAGAGTAGAGCAATCAGAACTCTAATGTACTGAAACTTTAACAGTGAGCTTGGAAGCATAGCAAAAAGATGACCTTACAAAGGCATGATTAATCTTAAGACTGTGCCAGGAAAATTCAAGTTTTTGAGTTTAACAGCACAAGTGGCAGACGTTTGCCAAGGAGAACTGGGAAACACCAGGAATTCCAGGGGAGAAGCATCACCAGTGATCTAGTTAAGTGAAACTAAACAAAAAGCCCCACCAAACAAGCATAAAACTCCCTTGACTGCTGCAAGATTTTTCTTCCTTTCTTTCACACAGCTGCCTTATGCTCTTCACTATCAAACTTGTAATAACTTTCCACCTTTGGAAAGAAAACTGCACAAGAGGGGCTTATTTAATAAATTCCTTGAGTTTCACAGAGATCAATGACCAGCATCTGCAACCTGCACTTCTTTCAGCCCAGAATTAAGTCATAAGCAATGACTAAGGTCTCTTTGAATCCAGGTCTGCTAACAGAGGTCCAGATGAAGAACATCCAGCCCAGCCTTCCCAAGGGAAGAGTGCTGGGATACAGCTATAGGACAGTCTCTGCAGAATCAGAATTTCACTGAGGAAGCCTTCCCGGAGCCTAGAAAACACAAGTCCCCTTAACACATCTAACTATTGATGTTTCCTGTCAAGTTCACAACACCAAAACTACATCATTTTGCTAAATGCTAGAGAATACATGCCCAAGAGTGATCCATTAAGCAGAGACTTGGGCAAGATACAGGTGATCCAAGCATGTTCCTGCTCAGCATCCACTGCTCTGGGGAACCGATGAGGAGGACTAAACTCAACCAAGTCATTAAGTCCCACCAACAGCACCTACAACTGGTACCAAACAGGGCTTGTTTCTCTTAAGTTCCCAGTTAAGACCATTAGCATAGCAAGAAGAGCACTTTATAGAGCGAGCATTCCATCTGGCTCAGCAAGAAAATACCCATTTGTTATTTTCTTGCTTATCAATTTCATTTGAAAGGAAATGTCAAATGATTTTTTTTTTTCCACTTACATCTGCAATGTGAGAGATATGTTGAAGCTATATTCAAATTACTTTGTTTCAGTAACTGCATACTTCATTTCTTTAGACAGATTTTAAATTTATAGACTTCTAGACAGAGCTTTTACACACATTTAGGTATATAAAGGCACACAGACACACACGTATCTCATATTAAAAAAACCCAGAAAATACGTCTTTAAATCCTCTACGAATATTGAGCCTGCAGCTACAATGAAACTCTTCTGTTAGGAGGGGTGAAACAGTCTCCAGATGAAAGTAGATTTTGAAAAATTTTTAGAGCCCAGGGGTTCATTTTTAATGAGCCGTTACTTTAAGTACTGCATAAAAAATACAAGAAATTGATAGTCCATTTAGCCTGCACTATACCTAATGCAAAAGTCATTAAGATGCATTACTCTTAATGTTTATGATATGATCAGTAAGTGTACAAGTCTTCCTTTTTCAAAAAGTCAAGCATGTCCATATATCTCATGTCATATAGTTTTTGAACACCTACATTTAATACAGAAATAGTACTGTGAACTTAATACAATAACATTGTAATGTGAATAATGCAGCTTGTGTTAACACTTTGATCCATGCAGAAATACACAAACTGATAAACATGGAACATAAAGGCATTTATTGCACTGTACCTACATAGGATAGCATGGCTTTCATTTCTTCATCGCTTCTAACAGTAATCCGATCGCCATCCTCATCTTCATCTGACAAAGAAATGTATTATATTCATGAACAATGGAAGAAGGATATTTAGAAATTTGATATACAAAGTTTTTACAAGCAAATAAGAATAGGAAGTACATATAAGCCAACTACACAGGTAACCAGGTACTCTGAAATAACAATATGCAATGACTCCAAATGTTAATTAAGAAAGACCATAATTACATCTAAAAAGTGGGCACAAACAAAACACTCAAAACTTTGCTCTCAACATTTTTTTTTACTGCCAGAAGCTGCTAAAATAACCCTCTGCTGAAATCCATCAAGGTGTCCTTCAATACAGCAAAGAAAGTAGTTTCTGAGTGTGCTTAGATCCTCCGAAATGGAGTTCAGTTCTGGCAGTTTCTTTCATGAGAATTACTAGAAATTAAAAAATTAAAATATAGTTTTCCTCCCACTAAAACCTTCTGCTCTTCCTGTCAACCCTACCTCAACTCACCTGCCTTACGTCAAGTTCCTTGCACCCCTTTGCCACCATCCCTGTGACAAATGCTCGAGCGTCCCAGCTTCTTTGCCCCACTGCAATGCTGACTTAAAACCCCTAATTTATAGGCAGACACAAATTTGTAATATTCATACAGAGAGGTTTAGACAAAGGCAGAAGTTTGTGAAGAAGCAAAACCAGTCTGTGTCTTTGTTCCCAGTGCAACTGGTGGTGAAGTGGTGGCAGGAGGCATGAACAGGAGACCACAGTTTCATGGTGATAGGTCAGGGACAAATAAGTTGACACATGCTCAGTCACAGCCCCTGCCTCCTACATCAGCATTAAAAAGTGCCACCATGTCCCCTGGGTGAAAACCCACTCTTGCCCCCAGTTCTGCAAAGAATCTGGGAAAAGACCTGAGTCAACAAGTTAAAATTACCCAAGAAAAAAAACTAAACAACGTTGTTCATTTTGTCTCTGAAAAGCTAGCAGGTAATTTTGAGGCTATAACAAAACAAGAATTGCAGAAGAGAAAGCAAAACCACAAGAGACAAATAAGAAGGGGAAGAAAAAAAAAAGTAACATAAAAACCTTAGAATTACACTTTAAAAAATGTACTGGAAGAGAGCTACAACAGGGGCACTGGAAACACAGAAGCTGGAAGAGGAACTAGGTAGCTCAGTGATGTCCTACAAGCACTTTCTCTCATGGAAATTTAACTGGTGAATTGCCAGATTGCTAAAATGACTTGCCAGGGTTACCAGCCTGCAGTGAGTCATGAATGATGAAAAGATTAGGAAGAGTTAGCGATTGGAAACTGAAAGCTTCCTCGCCTGGAAACATCTTAGGCAGAAAGGAGGAGTTGTAAAAGCGTTACCTGGCCAAAACCCAACTCCCAGTTACAGCTTGGTACAGAGGAAGAAAAACTGAGAAGCAGCTGCTGGAACAGTGAACACAAGGAAGACCATGCATTGAGTTAGGATCAGAGAGAAAGGCAGAAGAGGGGAAACATACGACAGAGATGAATATATGGAGACAAAAACTGCTGAACAAGCCTGGCCCGAGGGAACAGAGTTGGGACTCATAAAAATTAAAAATAAAATAAATTTTAAAAAGCTGGAAAATTCTTATAGTCCACTTGCAGAATGTTTATTAAAAATAAAATTTTTAAAATTAATTAATTTCAAATTTTTAAAAAAAATTAAAATTTTTTTTAAATTAATTAATTTCAAATCATAGAACCACAGAATGGTCAGTTGGAAGGGACCTTAAAGATCATCAAGTTCCAACCCCCCTGGCACGTGCAGGGACACCTCTCCCTAGAGCAGGTTGCTCAAAGCCCCATCCAGCCTGGCCTTAAAAAATGATTAAGAAATTAACCCCAAAGTTCTCAGATCTGCAAAATTCTTAATGGTAGTACCAAGAGAGTAAGTTAAAAATCTGCAGATGAAAAGGCAGAAAGTGCTACCTGACAATAAAAAGAAGCTCAATCTGAAACAGTCAGTCAGTGCCTGAACAGAGCAAAACCAGAAAAAACCCCAACTATCTATTTCTCATACCTGTGCAGAGATCCTTTGCCATCCCACCATGACATTTAAGTGGGCACACCCCAAAAAACTAGCTCGATATGAAACATGGGTTCGGAAAGATTTCCAGGCTTCTCTACTTGCCTGGAGCACAGCAATCTGATTTTCCAGCACATTAGGGAAGCAAAAGTAGAACCAGAAAATCCTACGTACTGGCTGGATTTTGCTAATGTCATTTAAAATGGAGGAAGAAATCCTCGCAAGATACCAAATAGAGTGCAGCAGATGGTAAACAAATATTATGAAGCAATCTTCCCCAAATCTGCAGCGTGTCACAAATACACGAAATGGCAGAGTTTGGATAAAAGGATCGTAACAGGCCATATGTTGTTAGGGATTTTATTTGTAGCGCTGCGTAACACAACGGTGAAATCCGCATTCAAGGTCCAAGAGGAGGAGAAGCACAGCCCCAGGTAGGAGCTGCAGCGGATGGCACGCTGTAGATAACAATAACTAAACAAAGAGTAGAAGAACCGGTGCTGGATGGTGATTACCCACATCTGAAGAAGCAATGAAGCAGGTGAGAGCGAAGCTTAAACCAGTAAAATCCCGGCACTCGAGATGGAAAGAGTAACCAGAAAAATCACGCATCCATATACAAACATATTTTAGATGCCAGTTAAATGGCAGGGGAAATGGGTTTGTGCAGATGTAAATGACAGACTAGAGACATGAACCGAAAGCACAGAAGCAGATGTTAGAAGACACAACAAAATAAGTATTTCCAGGAAAGTTCTACACATGGTACCATTAATATGGGCTACTGCCCTGATTGCAGCGACTGCTACTGGTGCATGAAGTTCAAACAAAGCTAATGTGCGATGTGGGAGGAATGCAAAAAAAATATTAACAAATCATAAAAATCAGAAAGGCAAGGTCTGGAGGCTGGTCTCTTCAGAAAGTCGTCTTTTAAAAAGTAGGGCAGGAGAAATGTCGAGGCTACAGAGAAATAACACTTACAGTCTCCATTCAGAGGTTTCTGATGTTTCAGGAGGGGAAAACATTAATACATAAAACGAAAAGCCCTAAATAGTATGTGAAGGACCATAAAAGAATGCCTCCTTTGATTAGCTAGACGTAGAATTACCCATAAAGCTCTACAAATGGGAGAATACTAATATAATAGGAATACAAGGCCCTATCTTGTTCACCTTCAGCATCACTACCTTACTCATACAGCACATCTAACCCCCTCCGATCCCTTCTTGCTATTTAATCTTTAAAAAGAAAACCAGATAGACAGCCAGAAAAACAAAAATATTAAAAGGGAACAGTGGGAGTCCTCCTCCACTTGGAAAAGAACTCCAGAATGGGATCTTATCCCCCAAGACACAGATGTTTGACTCCCCCTTTACAGGTTTATTGCTCTCCAGGTAGGACAATTCCCCAGGAATTCCTCCAAAAATAAAAACAAAGAGGGCTCAAAGGATAGAACTGAACTAGATATTAGCAGATATAGGTCTAAATCTGCACTAACAATCACTGAGAGCTCTCCTCACTCAGCAGAAGCATGATATAACCATCTCCATGAGCTCGAAGTGCCATCATGGACAACCCCAACATCCAGCTTGCTCAGATCCTACACAGGAGATACTTTCCCAGCTTCTCTACCCAGCCCATGTGGCCTTTTAGAGTTCATTTCTACGGCCCAAGTCTAACCAGGTGGCATTTTCCAGTAGTTCTCACACCTCCTCCAGGAGCTGCAGCTGGATAACGCAAGGAAAACTAAAAGCACAGCAGCCCTTCTAGCAAATAACAGACCTTTGTTCCAGTGAAAGGAAACATTAACTTCTAAATCTGCTATATTTGGAACAAAATCTGTGTGTTGAACTGTATTTCAGTCAAAGCTGCTGCTCTTTTGGTTTCTTCCAATGGGAAATTAAAATTTTAAACTTAGACTTACAGGTACTTTATACTTTTCATTTAGTTCAAGCAACACAACTGCAGTAAGGAGTAAGAGCATGATAAGGTCACGCTGGTAATTAAAGCTATATTGTAGAAATACTCTCATTCAAGGTGTGATTAAATAATAAAATGTTGCTTAGTTCAGTACCATCATTAAACTTGCATTAATGCATAAATATTTAACTGTAACATATAATGAATGTAAACGTTATTTATTTTAAAAATATCAGCCCTATAACATGACAAAGGAGAGAGTTTATACAAGTCATACTTACACTCAAATGCTGTTGTTGTTGCATCTGGCAAAACTTGACCGATGACATCCTAAAATATAAAGAAGAATTAGTTATAGATCAAATGGGAAATATCTGAGATGACCTAGAGTAAATAATCTGAAATATTCTGCAGCTGCAGGCTGCAAGACCTGCTACTCACCACTGCCCCAAAATTACAAACTTTTTAGCACACAACACAAATCAGTGCAAATCACAGTGCTCTTTTTCTTCCTCTCCATGTTACCTTGAGGAAAACTCAAATAACTCAATCAGAACTGCGAACAAGTCAGTGCTGTCTGTTCTCGCAGTTTAAAGGATCGATTTTGTCCATAGGTTATAGAAAAATGTATGTCAACTTATCAAAGTAAGAGGTTTATAAACGGCTTTTTACTTGAGAAAGCACGTTTTCTCTCTCAGTCCTTTTTACATTGCTCTGATTTCTCCTGGCCACCTCTAAACATTTGCCCTGGTCCTCCTTCCCACCACAAAGCAACATCCTTGCATGGTTCTATCTCCTGCCCTGCCTGCAGCTCAGGAACGATGGGGTAACACACACCTCCAGGTGGGTTTAGGGCTGCCATCCTCAATTAAAACAGGAGTTGTGAGATTAAACATATTTTTGTTGCTTTCACTCTACAACTGCCCAGGAAAGCAGCCAAGCTGCTGCCTCACAACGCTGCGCTGGGTCTCAAGATGCTCTCCACATCATCCAGAGAGCCTGGAGGGCTCTGTCATTAATTGGAATTAAAACGCCTTCAAAACTTGGTGGACAGATTCAGATACACTGGCTGCCCTGGAGGAAATAAGGTTAAAATACCTAAAGAAGTACAAGTCCTGTCCTGGAAGGCAACCTCCAGCCTTGGTGTTACAAGGATGCCACACAATCCCTTTCCAACTGTTGCACATCTCTCATCTAAACCAGCATTTTATTACTACTTTTTTTAACCTTTAAATATAACATTTACTCAAAATTCAGTGAAAACTATCTGCTCAGACAAAGTCATGCCGGCCTCCCAGGGTACGTGCTGTCGTCAGCCTTTGCGAGGCTGCAATATGTCATGTCAGGGCACGGCAGAAACTCACAGCATGGTTTTCTCCTTCCCGCTGCCCAATTTCTCATGTCAGACAATCTCTCCGCTGACAACGTCACAAAGTGATTAGAAATTAATGAACAACAATATTTATCGTAGCAGATACACTGTGAGCATCTCAGGGTGCTAAACACCCCCCTGGATCAAAGCTTTAGTGATCACTGTCCTGTCACTTTTGTTTTCTCTTGTTTTTTTCATTTAGTCTAAAAGCAGGGAATTAAACATTTTGTGCAATGTCAGAGACACAATTAATGCAATGAGAAAGCAGCAAAAGCAACCTAAGGATTTCCACAGATCTACCTGAAGCACGTAGTTTTAGTAAAACTTCCTCACACTGTCTTTTCATTTTACATACTAAAATAACCCCCAGTACAGATTTTAAATTATTAGTTGCATACAAAAAGACAAAATACACCAAAACACCCGTGCAATACACCTTATCTAACTATGTATATTGTAAATTTCTGGAGCTAAAAATGGGGGAAAAAAAACAACCAAACCCACAACCAAAGCACACAAACCCACTAAACATTGCCATGTTAATAAAAATTGTTCTATTTAAATACTTCTCCAGGGTTTGACAGCTCTGTCATTCCTCTGTCAAAAGGTAGCCAAGACGTACCCTCTGTTCCTAACAGGAAATTAAAATCTTACCTAAACAGAAGACTGTGCTGTTAACTAATTATTTCTAAATTAGTTAAACGTTGAAAATTCCTCAGCAAACACACTTTAATTGTGTTAGATTTAAGCCACTTGTAAAACACTCTGATGTGGGCACACACAGATGCTTCCACTAAGTGGATTTAAAAATTGTTTTCAGAAAAGAACCCCAGTTCTGGGGTATTTACAAACTGTACTGAAGAGGTGTGAGAGCCACTGAGACAGCTCTGATGGCCCCAAAGGTCTGTAAGGAAAGCTCTAAGACACCCAAAGCTACAACAGCACCAAAACAGTGACAGTAAATTATTTTATAATATTTTTTTCCTGTGCAGAATAACTTTTTTTATCCATTCAGATTCTTTAAGGTGAGTAATAACCATGTGCATGCATTTAAGAACTGCATTTAGTGTTAAGACACAGTTACGGCATAAATAGTTAGAGAAAACCCTACCAACAGCCACAAAAACTGCTCTAGTCAGCTTTCAGAATTTCTATTTAATAGATGCACCTGAGAAAAATTAGCCTTGCAGGAGGTGGGAGGGAGGGAAATCACATCATTACTCTGTTGTTACCACAGTATTTTCATCAGCTACATAAAACATCCATGCTCAAGACACTCAGCAGACCTCCCAGTGACCCAAACTTAAAGGATTACTCTAAATTTCAACAGATTATGCATGATGATTTTCTACTATCACAACAGAGATCTCGAGGAATAAAATACTGTGACTTGTAGACATTGTTCAAGTGCGCTCACGTAAATGATAGCTTCTATTTTATCTTACAAAATTGAAAAGCCTCTAGCAATGAAGAGAAAAAAAAAACAGGAATGGCAGGTGAAACATGAACTTCACGAAATCTGCTCTCCAGAAGAGCTGTGAAGCACTTCTCTCTTAACCAAAAAAGCAGTGAAAGCACTGCCTTAAACAACAGAGTAAATACTGAAACCATGGCCCTTGCTCCCATTTCAGTTAAAACTCATTTTATCTCAGTATGAGACCATGAAGCTGTCCTGAACTAACACCAAGGGCTTCAACACTCCAGTGACAGTTCGGGCAAACGAAGCCAGACAGCCTGATGAAAGAAAAATTAGCTTATTGTAATTCATTTAGTGGTGCCTTTAGAATAAATCTGTTTACTGGTAACTTACAGGTCTGCAAAGCTGTTCATCTGAACTCCCCCAGGTTATTCTATGGCTACGGAGAGGGTATTTGGTGACTATATCCCAGCTTCTTCTCTGGAAGACGCCTGAAATCCCACAAGGTTACACTCATTTGTACGCAAAACGCTGTTCACACTTCCAGGATACTGAGTTAATAAAAATAACGTTTAAAGAAATCTTGCTGTTTTCAAAAATAATTTTAAGGGGCTTTCTTAATATACAGCAAACATGGGACCTACCTTAGAAGGAAGAACAGCCGTACTACAGTTAATTTAAGGCTCCCCCAAGCTCCCAGTGATCTGGAGGTACACACCTGGACTTTGGCACTGGCAGCAAACGTGCTTCTGCAGTTCAAAGTGAGATGGTACCATCCCATCAAACAATTCCTGGACTGCAGGTACACGGAGCAGGCAAACTACGGGGATTATTCAGAGTTTAACTGTGCCCCAACAGCAAGAGCTGAGAAAAAAAGAGGTGCCTTGCATTCCTGTGTCTTCAGCTTAGAGAGATGTGGACAATGAGGGAAACAGCGGGGTCTGACTGGATTATTACTATTCAGTAATTTACCTTTCTAGGGAATGTCTCAATTCTCCACGCTACCTCTAATTGCAACTTTAACACATAAGCCCTCTGTAATTGTCTACCAGGTGAGTGGAAATTACAGCAAAGGCAGAAGATAACAGAAGACACAGTCGGCCCCACTCCTGCCCTCCAGCCACAAGTGGTGCCAGATCTACCACACTTCAGTGTATGGAGCCTCACTTCGTTTAATTTATGTAGTTACTAGATAAATTAAGTGCATGTGCATACTGTGATGGCACCTCCTGAAACACAATCAGACAAATGAGGGCCTTGAGACAGGTCAGACCTTATTAAACCTCTTCCTCCTCCTCTTAGCATTTCACAGTCCACAAAGGAGGGGTTTTGACACGAAAATGACAATCATCAAAGGGTGCTACTGCATGGCTGCACTCCCAGCCGAACACTGTCATAACACTCATCATCCCCACAGCTGAGATTTCCACTGATGGCAAGAAATGTGTCATCACATACTGACTCACCATCTGTACTCCAGCACTCCCAGTTAGGATGTCACCCATACCCTCAATGCAACAGCCTCACAGTGGGGAACTAAAAATGACCACCACCGACACATGCATGACCCAACGCAGAAATCTATCCACTTTCACCCAACAAAGAGCTGGGACATTTCAACTCACAAACTATTTGTGTCCTTCTCTCAGTGGGTGGAAACAATTCAGTGCACAGACAGCTGGAGACGGACCTGTGTCTGCAGAGGAGCTGGGTGAAGAGAACCATAGGTGACCTGTGGCAGCTGCATCTTCTCAGGACACCGTTAGTACAATGATCTCAACTGGCACCACAAAGAAGAGCCAACACCACACATGGACACTCACCTGGTGCAGTTCTCCATAGTTCTCTGCTGTGCTAAATCAAATCACCACTTAAGGGTTCGCTCCCGGCTTCATCAGCTCTGCCTGGCTGGGGTAAAAGTCCCTACAGTGTGGGCAGTGGACATCAACAAATGTTTTATGGTTGCCTCAGCAGACAGAGCTTCCGACACAAGCATTGCAGAACTTTGGGAAGAACATCAATGACCCTGAATCCGAATGTAAGCACAGAAACTGGGATTTTGTAAGAACACTAACAACATATGCTCCTGACACGTTTCAGCCTCTCCTGCTGACTGGACAAACTACCAGTTATGCCACAAAACAGTGAGCTCAACCTGCTTGTAATAATTCTAAAATGCCAAAGAAGAGTCCAAGCATCAGTGATTATCCCACTGCTTGGGAAAAAATGGAAAACATGAAGCAGAGCGTGGAGTAAACCCGTCTCAGATTTGCACTGCTTGTCTCTGAAGGGTAGAGCGGGTTGATCCAGGCTTGCTGTGGAATCACTGGACACTCACAGGAATCTCCAAAGGGAACTCCCCCTTCCCAAAATCCCACCAATCTGCCAAAAGTGCCACTCCTTATCCTCCACCTACAGAAAGTCTTGGATAATGTTAAACATTAGGAAGAATGAAACCAGGAACATCTGCCACCCGCTCCAAACGCCTCTGCAATCTTCTACAGGCCCAACATTGAGCATTTTTCAGCAAATCAACCCATTAAATCCCCACGTGTCTCCCCAGCAAGATTACAACACATTGGAAGAGATCTGCAGAATCTCTCTCCAATATCAACAACAATAGAAAAAAAAAATATGCACATGATCTATGGTAGGGGAAGATTTTTTCTCTTTAAAGAAATTGGGGCACACAGAGTCTCCAGCAGAGATGTGTTATGTAGGAAAGATGAGGGCATCCTGAAGAAAATAAGTATGACTTGCACACAAGGTTTAGACTTTCCTTTGGGTTAAGGATGCAAAAAGAACAAGTAGGATAAATATCCACTGACATTTCGGAGTAAAGAGAGAGTCCTCGTATGTGCAGATGAGGAGAAAATAAGGCAGACAGGGGTTGAGGGCAGCTCAGGGCAAAGAAGAAACAATAAACACACATAATCAGCAGCAGGTACAGCCACCATCCACAACCTGAGCCAGGAAGGCACTAATTTCCAAACAAGTTTTTAAAATCACGCTGAAGCGATGCCTTATGACCACACCAAGGCAGCCAGGCCAGGGGACATACCATGCCCAGCGTTACCTTCAGCCCCTCGGAGGGACAAACCCTCCGGGTGACCCGAGACCACCACTCTGGTCCCGTTTTACCTCAAACAGGAGCTCACACTCCCTGCTCAAGAGACCAAAATCCACCCCAAACTCCTGCACCGCCATCACCGCCCCTGAGGGACGGGGAGGCTCCGGTGATGCCTCAGGCCCAGGGGGTCTTGTCAGCTCCTGCCAGAACCGCTTTCCCATTAAAACTTCCAGCTGCGGACACCTAAAAAAACAACCCAAAAAACCCAAACCAAACCCACCTTACACCTTCCGCCTTCCTATTTTGTTACCGCTTTCCCCACCGGGCTCCCGCCGCGTCCCTTCCCCGACCACCGCGTCTCCTCCCGGGCAGCGGCCCGTCCCGCAACTCACCAGCACGTCCCTGAAGAGCAGCTGAGGGGCCGAGTGAACGGTCCAGTCGACGGCCCCGCCGTCGGGGATCTTGATGCGGATCACCAGCGCCTGGCTCTCCATGGCGCGGGAGGGTCCACAGAGCAGCCAGAGCATCCCCGCCCCGCCGGGCTCACATGCTGCGTCGGGCCGCGGCGGCTGCCGAGCACAGCCGGGCCTGCGCCGCTCCGCCCCGACCGCAGGAAGGACTCCCTGCTCCGGAACCAAAACGGAGGGGCCGGGCGGATGAGGAGGAGGAGGAAGAATAGAAAGGAAAGGAGGCGGCGCCATGTTGTGGTGGGCGGGAGCGGAGGCGGCACCATGTTGTGACAGCCCGCCCCGACGGTCGAGCGGGAATCACCTGGAAAAAAGCAGTTTTTTTCTTCCCATTAAGCCTTCTGCTTTTAACAGAAAAGCCACTGTTGAGACAGCGGTCAAACAGAGTCAGGCTCGGACTCCTGCGTTAATTACAAAGTGCCCGGCGCTGCCCGTCTTCAAAGTCCAGGGTAAGGTATTGGGGTCACCTCAAGTGACTCTCCTTAAGAACTGATGGGGGTATTTTTTCTTCAGGTTATTCTATCTAATACACAAGAACACACATGGAAATCAACCTAAGTGTGGCCAAGGTGTGCTGCCGGCCCGTGGCTGCTCTCCTCACCCTGAGGGCCCTCCCTGGCCCTCAGGGTCTGAATGTGGGGCGCTCAGCACTCCCCTCATGATTGCTGCACAAACTGCGGCACTGGAGCAGTTTTGCCAATGGCTCTCACATAGTTCCCTCGCTCTCCAAACTACAAAACACTCAGCTAAATATCTCTGATACTGACATCAGGGTAAAATTCTTCAGTCCAAGAGTTTTCCACATCTGTTCAGCTGTGTGGCAGAAAACAGCCCAAAGCAAAACACAGTCCCTTTTAAAGTACGGCTTTTAAGAAAGACACCCACCCAAACGCCCTAAAATCCTTATGTCTCTTCCTCAGCAGCAGCAAGGAATGGTTCTGTGTGATTGTGACACTGATGGCATCTCCCTGCTGCAATGACAAGCCATGGTAAGCTAGGTGCAGCTTTATATATTAAAAAAAAAAAGGCTTTTTACCCGACAGAAATCAGGGAAGGCTCTCTGCTCCGTCCAACTCTGCAACACAAAACTTTCCAGTTCATTTTAGCATAAGAGCGTTCATGTCAATTGTAAGGTATTGATCTGTGCGTTTTATCACAACCTCTTGCATTATCATACGTGGCAAACTAGACGATTTGATTTATATTACGAATTTACGGGGGGGGGGGGGAAAGGGAAGGGATATTTGATTTAATTCCTGAAACATCTTCAGGCTGCTTCTTACTAGAATTCTACATTGTTTGAGCCTTAGAAGAAAAAGGATTATTCAATGGCCATTAGCAGAGATAAATTCTCTCTCTGTTCAATAACTTTATAATTTAGTTCCTACACTAGAAATTAATAGAGCCCCAGTTCCTAAGTATCTAAGGGACTGGTGCTGCCCACACAGACAGCTTTCTGTTCAAATGAACCTTTTACCTACAGTCCCTGTATACCTTTCAGTCAGGTTCATTTCAATCAGATTCATTTTCCATTAAATTTTAAAGAATAGGATACAAAATCATAGAATTTCTATAGAACCGCAATTTTTCTAAAATGTCTTTTTCATTTACAAGACTATGGGGAAAACCAACTCAATTTGCCAAATTTGCATGAATATTATGTAGATTTTCCAGGGCTAATCATAACCTTAATCCCCTGTTCTGATTTGTGTTGTAATCAAACTTCAAGGGTTTTTATGTCTTAAGAAGTCCAGCACATCAAGCACGTGTTTCTTGATGTGGTTCTGCCACATATTTCTTTAAAACCCATGTTTCATAAGAAATCTTCATTCTAGCTATACCAACATTTGAAACAAATAGTATTTATTTTCTCATCCTGCAGATTTTCTGCTATGAGAACAGAACTTCACCAAAATCTATTTTTATATTTTTCTTCAACGTTGAGGGGAAATCCATACAGTAAGAACACAGATGTTTTTTAATGTTTATATAAAATGTTATTAAAGTTTGGTATTTGGCTGCCCCAAAAATCTCCTCTTTAGAAGTCTCTGAGCCAGGAAGTTGAAGAATTGCAGAAAGCCACAGAGAAACACAATTAAGCAGTGTCATTTTCTCCACTAAGTCCAGATGACACACTGTCAGCAGGAAATATGCATAGATTTCTTATTTACAATTACATACCCAGAGTTACTGTCTGTCCACAACGACATAATATTAAAAATCTGCAAAGGAACAATATATTCACTTCTTTAATTACGGGAGGATGGTGAAACCTATGACTTCTATAAATTCCATTTTTATTTGTGTGTGGGAAATACCTTCTATCGGTGCCACAGGCTTCCAGGCTGGTTTTCTGCTACGAGCGCAAGCCCCCGCTGTCTCACTGCAGTCTGCTGCTGCTCTCTGCTGCTTTCCATTGCTTTGGAGAGGGCAGAGGAGATCTGGAGATAGCTACGTAAAGAAAATAACTGTTTGTTTCCAAGGAAAAGCAGAATGCTGACACAGAGGAATATTAAAATGATTTGATTTGCCACACTGCGGAATTTCATGGGAGTACCAGGGAGCAGTAGGGAAAAAAATCCCCTACCCCACTGGTTGCCTGGAACAGTTATCATGATAATTTGCAAGGCCCTCAAAAAGTAAGGAAATAAGTTATTACTTGTTTCCCTCTGTAATTCCCACTGCAAAGAATTTATCTAACACAAGTCATTTCCTAGCTTTTCATTACTGCAGACATCATATAATGAAATTTGGAGCCCCTCTACCAAGACTCCAGAAGAGGGAAGAAAGAAAAAGATGATTCCCCTGGCCCTGTTCCTGAATATTCCCGTTCCAGGACCTGTATCTGGGAACTTTTCCTCGCCCTTGGCAGAGGGAAGTGTGAGCTCAGTCTCAGGAGTGAATTTAGATGAAAAACGCAGTGCTTAGAACTCACACAGTCCTCTTTACACAGCATTTCTTGAAATACACGTTATTTTTATAATAATCCTTATGAAATGCCCATTATAAATATTCAGTGGAAACAAAAACAGGTAAATTATGGCAATTGCACTGGGCTGTATTAGGAGTTGCAGTGCACAACAACTGGGATTAGGACCCAAAACTGATTGCCTCAAGCCTTGTGCTTGGAACTTTGGGAAGAAGAAATGAGGCACAGGAAGCAAGCTGAGGACAGTCAGACAGTCCTACATTTTCCTTGCAGCTCCTCCTGAGCATCCCTGGGACATTCTAACCTCAGGACTAGAATTTGCCCAGCCAGGACATGGGAATAGCATGCATTTACCTTGTAACAGGCTAAATAGTTAATGTTCGTTAGCTATCCGTGCTAAAAGTTACTATTTTGGAGTACTATATTGCATGTAATTCAGATATAGTATAAAAAGCTCAGAGGAAGCAGAATCTAAGTGCCAGTCCTTGGCTCCCTAAATTCAGTTTATCATCTCTGCTTCCTCCCTGTGCCAACTTCTGCATAGGTATCAAACAGAACAAAGGACAAGCTCTTCATTTCCTAGAGAAAACCTCACTTGATTATTGTTTAGTAGCAGGATTTTCATGTTTGTTTTTTTTTTTTTTTCAAGTAGATTAATACATAACTTTCTATGTTGATAAAATAACAAAAGTGAAATTCACCTTTATTTCCTTCCCACGTTTTCAGATTGCCAGCGAGTGCAGCAAACCCCGTTCCCTCAGGCTTCTGAAATAAGTAGGTCAACAGTGTCCAGACTTTCTAAACATATTCTTCTCTAAAATGCACCTCCCAGAAGTGAATCACCCAGGTGTATCACCTTGATCAATATATATCAATATCAATATATATAATCAATGTATAGATTGAGATCCCTTAAAATCTGCATTAAAAGTTGCTGAGAACCAGCTGTGTTCCTTCCAGGCCTTCCTGCTCCCCCTTCCAGTGGCTTTGCATGGGCTCTGGAATAAGAGGGGAAGGGCTGTTTGTGAACCAAGTGCTGGAAAATAAATTGATCTTTCTTTCAAATCAGTGGGAGCGGAATCTGGCCTCAAGTAGATCTTTTCAAACTCTTTCTTAAACTCATCTGGGACTGAAAAAACCAACCCCACCCAGTGAACTTATTTAGGCTGAATTATTAAATGTTTAGCTCTTGCTTTAAATTGTGAGCACACTTTGAAATAAAGCAAATGACAAGCATGTTTTATGCATGTTTTAAAAGCTAGGTATAATACACAATTACTGAAAAATCACAGCAGAAACTGGACCAGTTGGACTGAGCACAAATGGTCGTGTATCATTAATGGTGCTACTGTACCCCATCAGACCAGCTTCGGGGGCTGCGTAATTGTTTTTCTGTCAACCCATAAATTCTTGAGTAACAACAAAATTATTGTGATTTTTCTTCCTAAATAATTCATATATCACAAAGCATGGATATAACCAGGCCCATGAATCACTAAGCATGGAACAATCATATCTAATGGTATTTCTTCTTGTAAGAATTAAAATAGGCCTGACTTTGCAATATTTTATAATCTTGTTCAAAATTTTCAAGTGTTCCTTAAAAGTGCTCTCTCTTGAAATTTGCATTTTAAACTTGAAAGTTTCCTTGATCAGACTTTTTGTCTGAAGGATTACTTTTAATGATGTTTTACGGTTTTAATTCTATTAGGATTATTAATATCAGTGAAAGTAATAAATTGGTTTTATAATGAACTAGAACAGGGCTCATAAACTGTGCTTAAAGTGATGCAATTGCTAATAAAATCACTCTAAGCCATACGTATATCTCAAGCAAACAGCAACCATAATGCACCTAAACTGGGGAAACTATAAGTGTATTCCATCATTTCAAACCTTAGTGGCTTCCTCTGTATTTTTTAAAAATTCTGAACAGATGGATATTTGAGGTTTTTGTAAGACAACCTTATCACTAAAAATGTTAATAATCCACATCATTTATAACCTGAATTCAGAGAAAATCACGATCTCTGCTGCAGAAAGCTCTCATGCTACATAGATATCATTACTTTCTAAATATTTATCACACTGAAAATATTTATCATGCTAGAAAAATTATGATGTATTAGCATAAATAATTAAGGTTAAACTACTATCATCTGTAAGTACTAAATATTCTGTGATACATTAGGCCTCTTGATTTCAGCTGCGTTTAGTCACTTACTAATTCACAAAGGTCAGTAACTGACATTGAGTGTCCCAGTCATTAATGCAAATTTTTATGTTGTGCTGCACACATGCTTTACTTTAAAGACATAAATGCAAACGCATTCAAGTCTTTAAAGTAACATCTTGTTCTTTTCTAGAAGTCAAAAAAATCTTTTAAATAAACTTGGACTATATTAATGACAATTTTCATTCTACATTCCCCTTGCTGTAATGCCAAAGCCTTTTTCTTAGGTATATTTAAACTGAACAGTTCAGCCCAAGAAAACGTAATGTGACAACTATTTCCATAAATATGTATATTTTAGGAAGAAATCAAGACAGCTTTCAGAATTATTAACTTACTTTTCTGTCGTGAACATGATTAAGGAGTTACAGTGAAAGCCAATTTAAATTAAATGGCCAAAGTAAATAATATATGAAGCAAAATCTCCATTGTTTCAGGCAAAGTTGGTCTAAACCAAAAGGGCCTGAGGGCATTCAACTATTAAGAAATACTGACGTTTCACTGAATAATAACGTGTTCATTCAATAACATGCATCAAGGAGGTCTAAAAGTATGGTTTGTGAAGAGATTTAGACATCAAGGATCATTTTACTGCTGTTAGATTCTTGAAGGGCACTATTTAGTCAAGTCATACTTTTCTACGGTTCTTCTTGCCTACAGAATGATCCCAATAAATTCTGTTTCATCAGAAATTTTAAATCTGTCCATGTCTCCTTTTCCAGAAAGCATCAGCAACAGGAGTATCAAGAGGTTTGAGAATACTCAGAGCTGAAGAGCACCAGGGTGAGGAAAGCAGCTTCTTCAAACCTGACATTATTTGCTCATTCTCAGTCCCACTCTAGACAGTTTCTCTCAAACTCAAATTAAGGCAAAAGTTATTGCTGTAGTTACCATTTCACAGGTTTTCAGTGTTTGACTCCTCACTGAGCAGGACTGAGCCTGCCAAGCCTAAGTGAGCACGAGTGCATCACTGTGTCACACAGTTCTGGTGTTAAATTTGGGATACTGGTGCTCTGCTTCGCAGGAGTCTTGAGAAACTGACATGTCTTCACACCTGCCAACTTTTGCACACAGAGAAAGAACAAATATGCCAAAAGATCACAGGAAAAATCCAAAATATTCTACCTAATCCTGCAACGCACTCAGAATTACAGCAGGTCAACCACACAAGCAAGTTGAGAACTTCTGCTGAAGTCAGTGAAAGGTCAGTTGGCTCCAGGTTTCTCTGAAGACTGGAGAAAAGCACTGGATGCCACTCAGGGATAGAAAGTGGGCAAAGCAAATTATTTTTGAGACAATATGAGAGTACTAATCATAAACAATTGGGAATATCAATCTTTGCTAGTGTCTAAATCCAGTATTAATTTACATTGGAAAAAAAAAGCTGAGAACCATGTCCATCTGAACGTTAGCAAGCAGTGAAAATGAGTGATATTATTATAGGTAAAACTGATATTTCAGAGAATCACAGAATGGTTTGGGTCGGAAGGGACCTTAAAGATCAAGTTCCACCCACCTGCCCTGGGCAGGGACACCTCCCACCAGACCAGGTTGCTGAAAGTATTTGAGTACTTAAATATTTATGTACTATGAGCCACCTAGAACATGTTTGCATCACTGGTCACAAAACTTCATTAAAGCAAACATAAAAACACCCCCGTGTTGTTATAATTCGGGGGAGCAGACAGTAACAGAACACAGTATTTCTTGGGGTGCTCTCATTAGTGCTGCACAGCCTCTAGCAAAACATTTGTCAAACACAAAAAGGTATAAAAGTGAAATATAGTAATTAAGACGTGGGTTTTATCGATTGTGTGGCTTAAGTAATTTTTCACAACAAACATAAGATTTAATAAGTAGTTAAAGATCCTGACTTGGCTGTAGTCATTAGCATGTAATTGAACTGGTAAAAAAGATCAGTTAAACCTATGTTGATTACCACCTTATCTTTGAAAGGCAATTAAGGACCTCAATCATTGCAACAAGATTTGATTGTGCAGCCCTTATTGGACATTGATCTTTCAGCAAAGCGCAGTTACATTTTCCATTAATTTACAGTAACACAGTTTAACTGGGATACCCGAGACCATTGACCTGGGTAAAACGTAATGCTAAGCGCTCGTTTAGGTTAAGATGCCCGCAGTAGTCATTACTTTTTAAAAAGGCTGCTACAAGAAGTGGCTACCTGATCCTCCAGGTGTAGGCTGGGGTTTCATTTAGCTGAAGGAGTCGTTAAGTGAGGTGAAACAAAGCTCCCTGCCTTTGTTATGTCATCTCTCACTCATTTAAACATCAGTCTTGAATACAGTAGAGATAATTAAGGCAAGACCTACAAGATAACCCAGGGTTTATTTCAAATGGAAATGGTGCAGATCAAATCTGTAAAAAGTGAAAGGGTCATTTCGTAGTTCAATTAGGTATTAAAAAAATTATCAATATTAGTATATGCCGCATAGGCAACATATGCATAGTATAATACATAAAAAAAGGAAGCTGCTAATTAATACTACTACTAATAAATTCTTTTGGATCAGAGGAATTAACAAAACCTCTCTCCCTGCAGGATTGTCTTTCGAAGCAACAAGGATCTAAGAGATCGTGACAGGGCCTTAAAGGCAGCAGACAGCAGTGAAGTGCTTCACCTGCAAATAACGCATCTTTGAACAATTAAACTGCCAGAAGCTCATCTTTACAGCCCACATCAGGGGCACGCTTTAGTTCACACATCCAGACTTCTCCTCACACTGGGGTGTCCGAAGAGTTTATGGTGATGGGGATCAGAAGGGCAAAGCAGAGGAGGTTCAGCTGAGAACTACACACTGCTCACCCTCGCTTGCCCTCCCCATCGTCTCCCGAGCCTCATGGCAATTTTTGAGACAAGTTGGTATGAATCTTCTTGGATCTCAAAATTTCTGTCTCGCCTTCAGGCCAAAACTTAAGGTAAGTGATGAAAAAAACACTGCCCCATCCCTGGAAGTGTTTAAGGCCAGGTTGGATGGGGCTTGGAGCAACCTGCTCTAGGGAGAGGTGTCCCTGCCCATGGCAGGGGGGTTGGAACTTGATGATCTTTAAGGTCCCTTCTAACTCTAACCATTCTATGATTCTATGAAAAAAGATGCTAAGAAGTAGGCATTTGTAGTAAAAAGTGAATGAAAGGCAGATGAAGTGTTTTACCTTCGTCTGAAGACAAGCAAGTAGGTTTATATTCACATTTGAGAATGATTTTTTGGTCAGGATTTAAAACCTCGAGCGTTATCCCTTACAAACAGCCTGTTTTCCCTCTCAAGTACTCTAAGGGGTCACAGACGAGCCTAAACGAAATGAACAAACGATGCTATATCTGCACTCTGCCCTCAGACATCTTCCAGTTCATCCTTTCGCGTGATCAACTTCATAAGAGCAAGAGGTCTATTGATTTTCATGTAATACAAGAAAATATTACATTTGCTTAATTGTTACACAGCAAGATCATTGAACAAGAAATCAAGCCCCTATTTAATGCTGCGAGCAGCACAGAATTGCAGGGATCAATAGGGTAGTTTGTCAAAGATGTTCTCTAAGGAGACTTTGCCCATCACCGTATGGACAAGGAGTCATGTTGCCTGCATTTATTGAAAAACAGGTAAGCAAAGTCAGCAGTCCCCATTATCAGAAATCAAAGGAGCTGCAGCCAGCGGAGGTGCAGCTCCAATGAAGAGCTGTATTTATAGTCTGGTAATTAAAAACCATTTTATCAACCCCGCGTTGAGACTGCAGCGTTACAGCAAGGTATTGACCACATCCACGGCAATGAATGAGCAGTATTTGACTGGAAACTTATGAGCTGCAGTTATTTAACTTTAGCCAATACGCTGAAAATCAGTTCTAGAAAAATGCCAACAGTCGTTATTAATGAGGCTTCTTGTAATACCAGCTCTTCATCTTTGAGACCCACTTAACTTGTGTCAAGAATATTCTCCAAAATTAAACAGAAGAATGCAAGCGCTTCTCTAATTGAAGTGATATTTAGTGTTGCTTTTAGAAAAACCACTCGTGTTGCTTCATTAAGTGGGAAACAGTTCCATTATCTGGAATTAAGTAAAAAAAGTATTTAAATGAAATTATACCGTAGTCACAGCTTGAGAATCATTTATTTAGGAACAGCGATGCCCCTCCAAAAATAACACCTACTCATTTTGTATTTACCTTCCTATTCATGAAAATTGGAATAATCAACATGTCACCAGATGTGAGACTCGGAGTATACAGCATTATTTGCTGGCACTAAAACTCGGCACCACTAACATATCCTATTTGAATCTACTATCCAAAAACTCCGTATTTCCACTATCCAATCCCCTAAAATCTACTTCTTTGCTCAGATTTCCAACTGTATTTAAGTAATTCCATCGTTATGTGTGCCTGTTAGAGCTGTGCTCACCTACAGCCGGAGAAATCAGTTATTTTGCATCAAAAAAATGAGGGTGGTATTCTTCTTCTCCTGGAGTAATTAAAAATATCAGCAATTTTTAAATGAGCACAAAGTAAATATTCTAGATTACTTGGGTTTTGTTCCTTACCTATAAAGCAATCAAGATGAAAATAGAAGAATAATGCCAATATCTGGAATTTAAGAATTAGAAAAAAACTAAATACAAGCATAAACCATATTTTAGATATTTTATTTAAATATAATTTGAGGAAATGCGATACAGCCATGTTTAACTTCTTGGGGTGCTCTTTTTCCACAGTCTTCCAGGCGTTTGTGACCAGCCAGCGCCACGGATTCATTCCAGGAACTTGCGACCACGACAGTGAGCGCATTGTGAAACGCCCGCCCAGAATCCAAACCCAGGCAGCTTCAGCTTTTCAGAGACGTTCTGAAAACCTTCAGTGTCTGCAGTTTCCTCACCCACACGCTACAACTCCGTTCCCTAAACTGCTAAAATTAAATTATCACAAGCTTGTTCAGCAGAACTAGTCACCGCCTTCCCTAAATTTTAATACCCTTTTACTTTTTCAACTTTACCGACCTCTGCAAAAATAAAGCTCTTATGACCAAAAAGTCCACGAGGCTTCCTGAAGACAGCACGTCACAGCAAAGAACACACTGTAAAAATAAACAAAACAGTTGCCTTTGGTTCTTTTTAGCCAAAATAAGTATTTGTAGCAGCTGTAACACACAAACCCACCAACTGACAGGTAGCGGAGAGCGTGATTTCAGTACATTGCACCTTCATCTTCTTTATTTAGAAAATAAATAGTAACTGGGCCATGACTCGTATGAACAGTTTCTGTGACACTGACAAAGAACCAGGAGCCAATTCCATACAGTAAAGTTGGGATGCCTAAGAAAAGACAAAAACACGTTACATACAAAGACAGACAGCCAGGAAAATTAAAATTGCCTAATAACAGTAAAGAATAATGACTCCAAAATTAAATGAGAGGAAAAGCTGCCTTATTAACATTTTGCCTTTCCCAAAATGCTTGCAAGCAGCCATCAGTACAGAACACCCTTCCACTCAGAAAAGCAGCAACACAGGAATTAACAGGAAAAGAAAATGGGAGGACAGCAGTGTGGAAGGAGTGGAACATGGTCATGTATATGGCCCGATTTCCAGCGATTAAAGGTGAATAATATCTGTCTGAACACGCAAACACAAACTCCCTGGACATCCACTTAGTCGCCAGTTCAGAGTTGATGTACCAGAGCAGGGATAGGAAGGAAAACAGGCAGTGACTTCATAGATCAACGTGAAGCTGCTCCTGGGAAAATTACATCAGTCATCACAACTCCCAGCTCCAACAGAACTGGAGTGAGCAGAAAGGTGTATGTATAAAAAGCACCGTCATTTTTAGCATTTTTAGTTACCCATCTAATACAGACGACAGCATTTTACTTCATATGGGGGGGAAACAGAGCTGGATTCAGGCTCTGCATTCAGTAGGGTACAGAAACCCCCAATTCAGCCTGCTTTTAGAGTTTCCCAAGTGCTTAAGCTTGATTTTCTCAGAAGAGGGAGGTGAGCTGACTCTTTAGTCGCACCTGCCAGTCGTTTGAGCAGGAAAGGTGCGGGGCAGCCGCAAGGAGAAGGGGGAAGATGAAAGGTCTGACTACACGGAGGGAAAAATAAAGTCGGATTTAAAGTCATTATTAAGAAATCAATCCTTGTGATATTTTCCCAGATCAAAAAATGAAGACTAGCAGACACATTTTGCAAAAAGTCACTGAAGACTTGTGAAGCCAATGGATTTGTTTCTTTTAAATGAAGTATGAAAGCAAGAAAACCTGATGAAATTAGTTATGAGACTGACACCATTTAAAATAAGTGCTGTATCCTGAGTTGTGAATATTAATGTATTTTAAAAGTCACCTATACCCATTGCTATATTAATAAGGTACTGGTAGGGCATTATTATTTATTGATATTGATGGAGCACTGTGGGTTCAGGAGGGCTCCAAGCCCCTGCTCCATCAGACCCTGCCGGTGTTTTTTGAGGCAAGAAACGAGGCCATTCCTAAGAAACGAACTGATTTGTTTGCTCGGAGGGGGGAATCTCCTCATGGGGAAGAGACCTTGGATTTTCAACTGGAAGATGATCCCCACCAGCCGATTGCGAGGCACAAGCGCTGGCGCTTTCGCTTCAAGGGGGGGGTTCATCTGTCACCCTGGCGAGCGCGCAGAGAAACTGAGGAACCCCGAGGAATATGGATGTACAGCAGCCCGACAGGACGGCCACCTTCCGATCGGTCCCAACTGGCGGGGCCGGAGCACGAGGCGCCAGGGGCGGACTCACCAACCTGAGGAGCCCGGAGGGGACACGACTCCCTCCAG